>JAGFNQ010005325.1:36992-290742 GCA_024364735.1 Boesenbergia rotunda
TGAACGCACCAACATCCAATTATTTCAGAAAGAAGGGCACCACCAGCTCCCGCTTGAGCTCAGGAGTCCTAGGCGAGTCGTACTCAACATTGGGACCATTGAGAGGAGAAGGCGGTTTAGACGGTAGACACGGAGTCTACCCTGAGCTGGGTACTGCCAAAAATGAGAGGTATTGTACTTACCATCATTCCTCCACTCATTCCACGGAGGAATGTTATGCTCTCCATCATCCTCGGGGGAGCGTTGCCCATAAGTGTGGCAAAGTGAGATACTCCCCTAAGCCTTGTCGTCGTTCGCCCTGAGTCAGCCAATCGGAAGAAAGGGAACCTCCCCGAAGGAGGATGCGCTAACCACCGGGGAAGAGATCGCCTAGACAGAGAATGCCCTTGCCGCTGCAGGATCCCATGAAAGGGAAGGCACCCACTCGGGGCATGCCAAAAGAAATGGTGGGCATGATTTCAAAGGCCAACAGATAGAGATTCCAATCGGGCAAGAAAATCGCATGCCCGTCATCTTGAGAACTACCTGGTCAGGACCAGTCATGAGCGGCGAGCAGGTCCTGTGATATCTTTTAGGCCAGAGGATCTGGAAGGAGTGGAGGCCCCGCATGAGGACATCCTGGTAATTGAAATTGTAATAGCAAATTATATTGTTAACCGGATTTTCGTTGACACAGGTAGCTCAGTCAACATCATTTTCAAAGAGGCTTTGGACCAGATCCATATAGAGGAAGATGAGTTATGCCCAACAGGCACCCTGCTTTTCGGCTTCATGGGACATCTAGCTAGTGCGGCCTCTCAGGTAATGTGTCTCTCCTTGTTGCTGAGAGACGAAATGCTAGAACAGACCAAGAGGACCTAGTTCATTATAGTGGACACGGGCTCTGCGCACAAGGTGATCCTTGGCCGATCGACGTTGAGCCTAAGGGTGTAATCGAACCGAGCTGAGCCGAATAGTAAGGGGCTTAAATTCGGGCTCGGTTCATTATTTTTAGGCTCGAGCTCGGGATTGAGTTCGATTCAAACTTTAGTTCTTAAGCTCAGCTCATAATAAAATTAAATAGCTCAAACTCAGCTCGAGTTTGACTTGAAAAAACTCGTTTAAAAATTAATAAGCTTGTTTAAAATAATTAATTATAATAATTAATAATATATTATTATATGCATTATTATGTGATATTTAATTATATATGTATATTTAATAAGATAAACAAGTCTCTTAATAAACATATTCGCGAACCTTTTAACGAATATGTTCGCGAGCCTCTAAACAAACATGTTTGCGAGCTCACAAACCAAATACTATTAAGCTCAAGCTCGACTCGATAATATTTTTGAGCTCAAAATCAAGTTTGAGCTCGGCTCGTTAACTTAATTGAACAAACTCGAATGAACTATTTTTCAAATCGAACCCCGAATGGCTCACGAGCGGTTTGGCTCGTTTACACCCCTAGATAAGCCTCTTCTAGGTGGTAGTTTCCATTTATCATCAGAAGATCAAGTTCCCTATCAAAAACTAGGTGCGGGAGGTGAAAGGGTGTCAATTGCAGATCGAAAATGTTATGTAGATAAAATCAGAACGGATGCTCGTAAGAGTAGGAAGGTACAAGAAACCTTGCAGATCAAGTTAACTGATCCTCTGGTGTTAGATGAAGCGAAGCAGGACAGGCGGTCCGACAAACAAGAGGATGTACAGATCCATCCCCGATGGAAAGATGGGGTCACTAGAATCACGATAGATCTCCCTCCCGAGCTAAGGGGGAAGCTGATCTAGTGCTTGTCAAGCCACTATAATGTGTTCGCCTGGTTGACTAAAGATATTAAGGGGGTACCGTCGACACCGATGACTCATAGATTAAATGTCCTTCCGGAGGTTCACCCAGTCAAGCAAAAAAGAAGACACTTTGCAGTTAATCATAACCAAATCATTAGAGAAGAAGTGACTAAGTTCTTGGAAGCGGGATATGTTCGAGAAGTTCAATTCCTGACCTAGCTCACAAATGTTATCTTAGTCCCTAAACATGAGGGTATATGCCGGGTATGTATCGATTTCAGATACTTAAATAAAACTTGTCATAAAGATTGCTACCCCTTACCTCGGATAAATCAAATGATAGATTCCACGTTCGAGTGTGACTTTATTTGCTTGTTGGATACTTATCAAGGGTATCACCAAGTACCTCTCACTCGAAAAGACTAAGAAAAAGTAAGCTTCGTCACCGCAAATGGAATGCACTATTATAATATTATGTCGTTCGGGTTGAAAAATGCATGTGCAACCTACCAATGGATGATGGACAAGGTTTTTCGACATCATATTGGTCGAAATGTTGAGGTATATGTTGATGATATTCTCATTAAAACTGAACGAGGAGAGGATCTAATAGCCGACCTAGAGGAAACGTTCGGTACTCTGAGAGCTCATGGGCTCAAATTAAACCCCCCAAGTGCTTATTCAAAGTTAAAAGCTGATACTTTCTGGCTTACATGGTGACCGAGCAGGGGATTGAGGCTAATTCTGAGAAGGTGGAAGCAATATTGGATATGTTGCTGCCTTGTAACCTAAAGGAAGTTTAGATATTGGTGGATTAGGTTATGACCCTTTCCTGATTTATATCTCGGTCGATCCATCGAACACTCCCGTTCTTCAAGGTCTTAAAGAAAGCCGCCAAGTTCGAGTGAGATGACAGATGCGACCGAGCTTTCATGGAGCTAAAGGACTATCTGGTAGGTCTTCCCATTCTATGAAAGCCCTTGGCTAGAGAAACACTATTCTTATATCTGTCAACGACGGAACAAGCTAGCAGTGGGCTCTGCATTTCTTCGAGAGGAAGGTAACACGCAATACCCCATTTACTTCTTTAGTCATTTGCTAAAAGATGCAGAGAATCAGTATACCACCCTGGAGAAGCTAGCCTACGGAGGGTGTTGACCGCTCGGCGCTTGAGACCATACTTTCTCTCTCATCATATAGTAGTCTTTGCCAATAACTCACTCGGGCAAGTTCACACTAATCCAAAAACTTTGGGATGATTGATCAAATGGACCACTGAGTTTAGTTAGTATGACACCCAGTATCAACTCCTAGTGGCCATAAAGGCTCAAGTCTTGGCAGATTTTATGGCGACGGTCGTTGCTGCTCTAGAGGCCGGCAAGACATGGAGAGTGTATGTTGGTGGTTCTTCCACGCAAAGGTCCAATAAGATTGGAGTACTACTAATTTTTAGTGGTGTCAAAAATCAACACCACTCGACGACCCAACCCGAATCAACTCGAAAAAAATCGGTTCGGGTTGAAAATTTTTGGGTTGAAAATTTCTGGGTCGGGTTCTGGTTCGGGTCGGGTCGGGGTCGGGTTGACCCGAATTTAATGTTTAGTGATTTTTTGGGGTTCAATCAAATTTTATTTTGAATATTAAGATATTTTTATGTATATTAATATCAATATTAGTATGATCACGATGAAGTATTGAGATAAAAGTGAAGAATTATAAGAACAATAGCGAAAAAAGACGTTTTGAAATGGTTTTTTCGGGTTGGGTTCGAGTTGATCGGGTTGGTCGGGTTCGGGTTCGGGTTCGGGTTTGGGCGTTTCGGGTTGAGTTCGGGTTCGGGTCGGGTTCGGGTTGGGAGTTAAAAAAAAATTTCAACCCGACCCGAATCCGACCCGACCCTGGGAGTTAAAAAAAAATTTCAACCCGACCCGAATCCGACCCGACCCACCCAAATTGACACCCCTACTAATTTTCCTACGAGAAGACATACTACAAATGTCAATCCGACTTAATTTTCGTGCCACCAAAAATGAAGCTGAATATGAAGCTTTATTGGTCGGGTTATAGGCCGCCAAGCAAATCGGCGATATGCGAGCCATTGTGTACTCAGATTCTTAACTGGTAGCTCAGCAGATAGAAGGTGATCTTAAAGTGTGCAATGAGTGGATGCGAAGATATATGCAAGCATTTGAGTAGTTGAAATCAATTTTCCTAAAAGTAACTTTGCAAAAAATGTCCCAAGCAGACAATACTAGAGCTAACGAGTTAGCCAAATTAGCTAGCTTGTTGGCCTGTTGAACGTTCGACGATCCCATTTGCCAAGAAACACTTATAGCACAGATAGGCAAAGAGCCCGCTCGGAAGGAAGCAACAGATTGGAGGATACATTTTGTAGCATTCTTACAAATGGGGGATCTCCCCCTTAATCCCCACCAAGCTCGACTTCTTAAACGTCGAGCGGCTCGGTTCACATTGGTAGGAGATATTTTATACAAGAGGGCGTTCACTCAACCTCTTCTAAAATGTCTGGGACCAAGAGATGTAGAGTATGTCTTGCGGGAGGTACATGAGGGTATATGCGGCAATGATATTGGAGGAAAAACCATAGCACGAAAAACAACACTAATTAGATATTTCTGTCCAACTTTGCAAGAAGATGCACTTAAGTTTGTGGTCGGCTGTAAGTCTTGTCAAAAGCATCAACACCTATCCCATTGTCCAACAAAATTTCTCAAAAGCTTCACTATCTCGTGCCCCTTCGATTAGTGAGGGATGAACATTGTGGGATCCCCAGGTGCTTGGAGTCCCCATAGGTGTTTTATGTTTTGTATAGCTACAGGTGCTTCGGCATATCATTCAGAGTCACAGATATTGTAGTGTATTTGCATAACCACAGATGTTTGGTGTTTGTATCTTGTCTACTCAACCTACCCAATGTAGCGGTGGTTGGTGTGTGTACAGTACATGTCATGACATCATGCGCATATTATGCATTGTACATTTGCTTGTGTTAGTTGCACTTGTTTGAGCTATGATTGTTACATTTGATTGACATGCATATTTGGTTATGATTTACATTTATTATATGATCTGGATCTGCTCGGTAGTACAAGCGGTTTACTGAGGTATTAGAGGGATTTCTGATCATACACATATGTGTTACATTGGTTTCAGGTATGTTTTATTTGTACATGTTTTATTTATCCAAATACATTTGGTTTATCTTCTTTATTCCAGACGGGTACATAGGTGGAACTCTGTACCCATCAGAGTTCCACCTAGAACTTACCACTCCTCATTCTCATTATTGTTTCAGGTAGTTGATAGTCAAGTCTTGTGCCGCAAGGAGAGGATCCAGCTGTCAGTCCGAATATTTTTACCAGCTTTGTACCTTTTGTAGTCTTTTTATCGTACTTGTTCGCTCTAGTATTGGTTTTCATTTCGGAAGGTGTATGGCTTTCTCTATGGACGTGTCATTGTTTACTTCACCTAGATTCTGATTTCCCCCATTCGTTTTACGGAGACTTACTTATTCTGTTTATTATTTATTATGTAAATTATTTATTTGTGTGGTTGTATTTAAATAAATGTCAGCCGAGTGTGACTGAGCTTATTTATTATATATGGAGATGGGTGTATGTATAAGTTTCAGATTTTCCGCCGTACATGTGAGGTACTGTCCAATTTTCTAGTGAGTACGAGCCTCTTGGGGGGTGACAACAATCGGATCCTACAACATGAAATCTTGCATACTTAGCAATACACTCGAGTTCTGGAGATGTAGTGGTCATTGCCGAGACATTACAGTCAGTCGCTGCAACGCGTTCCTTCCGGAGAGCAACCTAGTATTAACACAATAGTTTAATAGATCCATTCATTGCGCATTTGTCACAGTTTTATGCTAACTAACAATCTAATGCAACCCTCCTCCATTATTCGAGTTTGAGATCGGCCATGACTGGGTCGTCACTGGAAAGAGTTAAAAACACTTTTGCTTTCATTGAGATTTGAACTCAAGACCTCCCGCTTACTAAACGGGTGCTCTAACCAACTGAGCTATGAAAGCAATTTAATAATACATTTGGTTTGTCTTCTTTATTCCAGAGATTGTATACTCTTGGTTTTCTTTATGGTTGTTTTACCCTTTTATATACCATGCATTTATCTATTCTTGTACCCGTCAAAGTTTCACCTAGAACATACCACTCCTCATTCTCTTTATTGTTTCAGGTAGTTGATAGTCAAGTCTTGTACCGCAAGGAGAGGATCCAGCTGTTAGTCCGAATATTTTTATCAGCTTTGTACCTTTTGTAGTCTTTTTATCGTACTTGTTCGCTCTAGTATTGGTTTTCATTTCGGAAGGTGTTTGGTTTTCTCTATGGACGTGTCATTGTTTACTTCACCTAAATTCTGATTTCCCCCCTTCGTTTTACGGAGACTTACTTATTCTGTTTATTATTTATTATGTAAATTATTTATTTGTGTGGTTGTATTTGTATGAATGTCAGCCGAGTGTGACTGAGCTTATTTATTATATGTGGAGATGTGTGTATGTATAAGTTTCAGATTTTCCGCCGTACATGCGAGGTACTGTCCAATTTTCTAGTGAGTACGAGCCTCTTGGGGGGTGACAACAATCGGATCCTACAACATGAAATATTGCATACTTAGCAATACACTCGAGTTCTGGAGATGTAGTGGTCATTGCCGAGACATTACAGTCAGTCGCTGCAACGCGTTCCTTCCGGAGAGCAACCTAGCATTAACACAATAGTTTAATAGATCCATTCATTGCGCATTTGTCACAGTTTTATGCTAACTAACAATCTAATGCAACCCTCCTCCATTATTCGAGTTTGAGATCGGCCATGACTGGGTCGTCACTGGAAAGAGTTAAAAACACTTTTGCTTTCATTGAGATTTGAACTCAAGACCTCCCGCTTACTAAACGGGTGCTCTAACCAACTGAGCTATGAAAGCCATTTAATAATAAAATATTATTCATTTATAATTTTAAAATTTTAAATTAAATATATATATATTAATAGGATAATTTGATTAGTGTTTGAGAAAGTCTATATAAACTATCTTATTTGAGTTAGTAGTTAATTTAATCAATTAATAAGTTTTAATTAATTAAAAATTAAAAAACCTAAAGTTCACGGTGTTGTTGCTCTCCTCTCCCGTCACTCGCCCCTCGCCCGCTCCGTTGCTCCCTTCACGGCCTCACCGACGTGAGGTGCTCATCGCCACTGCTCCCCTCATAGCCTCACCCGCACAAGGTGCTTGTCGCCACTGCTCCACTCTTCCCCGTCATGAGTAGTCGGAGAATAGTTAACGGCGGCACGTCCTCGAGCGTCCCCCTCCTAAAGTCGTCGCAAGCCACAAGAGACTAGCGACATCGTTCGTTCGATTCCACAATTGCATACTCTATTTGGAGAAAAAAATCTTGCAAATATCACCGTAAATGGAGATTGAACTGAGGGAGTTTAGAAGACAACTAGTCGCCCTTCCACCGCATCATAGCCCCGAGGACCTCATTTCACCACCAAGATTCCTTACTTGGTGGTACATGCCCCTTTGATTCACCAAGTATACTGTTGACTACTATTTTTAACTTTGATATCATCTTATCACATGTCGTATTAGAGTCTCCGTATATTTCACCTAATTTTTGTATTCCTACATTCTCTTTAAATATGTTTTGTTTCCCATCCTTTAACTTTCATCACTTAATTCTAGGAGTTGTGTATATTTTCTTTTTATTGATATTATGATTAACACATATATTCAACACTATTAACCTATGTCAGGTAGTTAAGTTTTCTCCAATGACTAACTTGCAATCATTACAAATCTTTCTAACCCTCTTCCTAACTATAAAAAAAAATCAATTTGCGATTTATTATTCCTACTTTTAAATATGACCCAGTGTTCTTCTTTTTTTCTTAAAAAACATATTAGTTAGTATAAAGTCATATGCTATCAGAAAATCTAATATAGTTTTCTTTTCTTCATTTCTTATTTAAAACTTGCACAAAGAAAGAACTTTCACTATATGTTTATATATAAATATGGGTATAGGATGATGTTTTGTTTTTATATGTACTCGTTATTTTACGTAGTTTATTCAATTATTTAGTATTTTAGATGTTAATGTGAATGAACCATAACTTTGTAGACCTATCCCTAATAGATTGATTCCAAAATAGCATATCCAAATTATAAGGAATCCCATAGAAGCCACAAGTGCTGAATTTGTGCCTTGCAAACTTTGATTTGTACTAGTTCTAGCATGTAAATAAATTGCGAATATGATCCAAGTAATAAATGCCCAAGTTTCCTTAGGGTCCTAACTCCAATATGAGCCCCATGCTTCATTAGCCCATACTGCTCCACAAAGAATTCCAATTGTTAAAAAGGTAAATCCTAAACTAATGACACGATAACTCAAATAATCCAAACGACGAGTTAATTGATATTTATAATAATTTCGAATGAAAGAAAATAAGTGTTTTTAATTATAAACACTTCTTTTTTCATTCCAATAGTTAATCTTACCAAAGGTAAATTTTTTAATTAAGAAATTTTTGACTTTACCATTACAAAAAATATTGATGTTTTTTCTGAAATGTAATGACTAGAAGAACCACTGAGAATAATAATCCACATAAAAGAGCGGCATAGCTTAATAACATCATACTTTCGTGCATCATTAACCACTGAGATTGTAGAGCAGGTACTAATATTACGGATTGGTGCATTTCAGTTAAAAGACCCGACGTGGCAAAGCCTTGTGTGAAAATGGTACTTGATGCAGTTATTGTGTTTAAATCATTTTTATGATTCCCCATCATGTAAATGGTATGAATAATGGATAAACTACATGAAAGGAAAATTAATGATTCGCATAAATTACTTAAGGGAAAATGTCTCGAAGCAATTCAACAAGAAACCAATCATCCCGTTATAGATAAAAAAAAAAGTAGTTATCATTCCTTTTCCCGATGAATCAGGCAATCCTACGCTTTCGTGGACAAAAAAGGTCATCAAATAAATCATAGTTACAATTGAAATTATCGAAAAAGAGATATGAGTCGATATATGTTGTAAATTGTAAATCTCATAAAAAGGAGTCCCATAAAAGAATTGAAATCGAGAATTGAATACATTATAGGAGCCATTGTATAGGATCCATTGTGTCTATTTTAGAAGATTTTTTTGATAGAATAGGATGCCGCCACTCGAACTCGAACCGAGATACCCTAGCATTGCTTCCTACCAATTTCACCATGGCGGCTTATTTGAAATAATAATAGTAAATTTATGTTGAATCCTTGAGATTCAAGGATTCAATATAGTTTATAAAACAAAACATTAGAAATGATAAATCTGTATTCATTGAAATTTATATGATTATGATAATTTGAATCTTTATTAAACAAATAATAAAATAATCTTTAGTTAGTATCGTAATGTTGTAAGTTCCGTTTTAATAATGAACTTTGGAATACTAAAAATTAAGTTTTCAAAAAAACAGTTAAAACTCCAAGTATTAGACTGTGCTATAGAATCGGAAATTGTTCTGTTTATTTTTTTTGGATTCATTTTTATTTATCCAATGTTATTTTATGGATTCAAACAAAAACAAAAACAAAATAAAATATATTATTTAATGAAGACAATTAAATAACTAGGATTTTGTATGTATAACAATTTTATTACTAAATCATAAGAATTTATCATTGTCTAACTATTTAGATACTATTTTATTATTATCAAATAAAGTATTAATATCTTTCATTATTATATTTCATAGAATTTTCATTCGAAGTAAAGTTTGTACCCTTTATCCCACATTTTCACTCTAATATGTTATTTAGATTGCCTCATATTAAAATCATTTTATATGATGGAATGTTTTATAATACATCAGCTAAATCGTTCTAAAATCTTAATTTAGTTTATTCATCTGAACCTACTTGAGGTTCATATATGCTAATTGCATTCACAGTTTCTTTTGTTATTACTATCTTGAGAGTTATGCTCTATCCTACTTTTTAACTAATCTAACTACATCTTTTTAAAAACTATCTAGAAACATAGATATTCCATTTCTTATTTTACTCTTTCTTGAGTATTATAATTTAAAACCCTGAGTTCTCTCTTATTTTTGACTTTTCGCCTATCCATTTTATCTCTTATACACACAAAATACTAATTCTTCTCCTAATCATCATATCTACTATCTCCATTGCTTTACCGTGAGAGTTCTATATTCCATGTTCCAAATATTAGACAATTAGTTAGAGGTAATATAATCAAGCTTGTAATATAATTGATCTTGAAATGTAATGCAGATTACATGTTGTTAGCTTTGTAATACATATTACAAAACTTTATTAGCTTTTATAACTCAAATTACATTACAGTTTCAAAATTGTACTAAACAAAATAATTAATTTTATTATGTAATCTTGATTACATTACAAAATAGATTACACCTTACCAAACATAGCTATAATGTTTGTTCTTATCTCACCCATGGTATGAGAATTTTTGCCTATTTAACACTACACCCAAGTTCTCATTAATATATAGCGGGTCGCGAACTCTTACATATTTAGCACTATACCTGAGATCTAGAGATGTAGCAGCCCTTGTCAAGACATTACAATCAGATCCCAGATGAGGGAAACCTAGGGGAGCCGCCGACTCCAACTATCGTCCATGTGCGATCCATACTAGATCTGACCAACTGCCCATCCTACCTCCTCTACGCTCTTGACAACCCATCTTTTTGTCTCAGTAGAGTCTTTCAGTGGCATGTTTTGGTCCTCTTCCCCATTACTTAGAAAAAGTGAGCCACCAGTTCAGGTACAAGATACTATCATTACCGCCTGGACAATTAGACATCCAACCCGTAATCGCACTCCACAACATGAAATCTTGCATACTTAGCAATACACTCGTTCTGGAGATGTAGTGGTCATTGCCGAGACATTAAGTCAGACCCTGCAACGCGTTCCTACCGGGGAGCAACCTAGCATTAACACAATAGTTTAATAGATTCATTCATTGACAACCCTCCTATATTCGAGTTTGGGATGGGCCATGACTGGGTTCTCACTGGAAGTTAAAAACACTTTTGCTTTCATTGAGATTTGAACTCAAGACCTCCCGCTTACTAAACGGGTGCTCTAACCAACTGAGCTATGAAAGCCATTTAATAATAAAATATTATACATTTATAATTTTAAAATTTAAAATAAATTTATATATATTAATAGGATAATTTGATTAGTGTTTGAGAAAGTATATATAAACTATCTTATTTGAGTTAGTAGTTAATTTAATCAATTAATAAAGTTTCAATTAATTAAAAATCTAAAAACCTAAAGCTCACGGTGTTGTTGCTCTCCTCTCCCATCACTCACCCCTCGCCCGCTCCGTTGCTCCCCTCACGGCCTCACCCATGTGAGGTGCTCATCGCCGCGCGCTGCTCCCCTCATAGCCTCACCCGCACGAGGTGCTCGTCGCCACTGCTCCACTCTTCCCCGTCGTGAGTAGTCGGAGAATAGTTAACGGCGGCGCATCCTTGTGCGTCCCCCTCCTAAAATCGTCGCAAGCCACAAGAGACTAGCGACATCATTTGTTCGATTCCACAATTGCATACCCTATTTGGAGAAAAAATTCTTGCAAAATTCGCCGTAACTGGAGATCGAACTGAGGGTGTTTAGAAGACAACTAGTCGCCCTTAAGATTCCTTACTTGGTGGTGCATGCCCCTTTGATTCACCAAGTATACTGTTGACTACTATTTTTAACTTTGATATCATCTTATCCCATGTCGTATTAGAGTCACCGTATATTTCACCTAATTTTTTGTATTCCTACATTCTCTTTAAATATGTTTTGCTTCCCATCCTTTAACTTCCATCACTTAATTTTAGGAGTTGTGTATATTTTTTTTTATTGATACTATGATTAATACATATATTCAACACTATTTACCTATGTAAGATAGTTAAGTTTTCAACAATGACTAACATTCAATCATTACAAATTTTTCTAACCCTCTTCCTAACTATAAAAAATCAATTTAAGATTTATTATTCCTATTTTTGAATGTGACTAAGTGTTTTTCTTTTTTTCTTAAAAAATATATTAGTTAGTATAAGGTCACATGCTATCGGAAAATCTATTATAGTTTTTCTTTCATTTCCATTATCGTATGCACCCTTTTATTCTCATTTTTCACTCTAACATGTCTATTTATATAACCTCATATTAAAATCATTCATATGACAGAATTTTTTATAATACATCATCTAATTCGTTCTAAAATCTTAATTTAGTTTCTTTACCTACTTGAGGTTCATATATACTAATTACATTCACAGTTTCTTTCGTTACTATCTTGAGAATTATAACTTTATCCTACTTTCTAACTAATTGAACAAATTTATCTTTTAAAGAACTATCTACAAATATACATACTTTATTTCTTGTTTTACTCTTTCTTATGTACCATAATTTAAAATCCTAAGTTCTCTATTATTTTTGCCTTTTCGCCTACCCATTTTGTCTCTTATACACGCAAAATACTAATTCTTCTTCTAATCATTATATCTATTATCTTCATTGATTTACCATGAGTGTTCCTATGTTCCAAATCTTAGATAATTAGTTAGAGGTAATATAATCAAGCTTGTAGTGTAATAGAGTTTAGAATGTGATCCAGATTACATGTTGTTGGCTTTATAATCTATATTACAAAACTTTATTAGCTTTTGTAACTCGATTAGATTATATTACAGTTTCAAAATTATACCAAACAAAATAATCAATCTTGTTATCTAATCTTGATTATATTACAAGACAGATTACTCCTTACCAAACATAGTCATAATGTTTATTCTTATCTCGCCCTTGGAACGAGAAATCTTGTCTATTTAACTCTACACTCAAGTTCTCATGAAGATATAGTGGGCCGCAAACTCTTACATATTTAATACTATACCCAAGATCTAGATATGTAGCAGCCCTTGCCAAGATATTATAGTCGAACCCTACAATATAAAATCTTACATATTTAACAATACACCGAGTTCTAGAGATATAGTGGTCATTGCCGAGATATTACAACCAGACCCTACAACGTGTTCCTTCCAGGGAACAACCTTACATTAGCACAATCGTTTAATTGATCTATTCATTGAGGATTTATCATAATTTTATGCTAGTTGACAATCTAACGCAATCCTCTTCCTTTATTCAAGCTTAAGACCGACCATGACTGGGTCGTCATAGGTAGGGATGGAAATAGGCCAGGCCAGGTCAGACTTTTACCTTTACAGACCAGGCTTGTATAATAACAAAATGGCTTGAGCCTGGCTTGTGACCTATTATAGGGTTTATACTTGGCCTAAACCTGGCTTGTTCAACAGCCTGGCCTGCGACCTATTTATAATGCTTGTAATTTAGAACACTTTTACAGGCTAATAGACCAAAACATTAAACAGGCCAAAAATCAAACTTTGGCCTGTAATCAAGCCTTGCATCATACATATCTCAAAGCAGGCTGGACCTATAAATATATACATATGTATCTAATCTTAACAGGTCTAGGCCAGCCTGTCAGGCTTAATACTCTTTATATTGAGCCTGGGTCTGATAAAAAAAACAGGCTTAAGTATTATCAAGGCCAGACTACAGACACCCCCCCCCGGTAGGCCGACCTATTTCCACCACTAGTCATAGGCAGAGAGTTAAAAATAATTTTGCTTTGATTGAGATTTAAACTCAAGACATCCCGTACTAAATGAGTGCTCTAACCAACTAAGCTATGAAAATAATTTAGTAAATAGATATTATGTATTTATAATTTTAAAATTTTAAAATAAATTTATATATGTTTTAATAGGATAATTTGATTAGTGTTTGAGAAAGTCTATATAAACTATCTTATTTATGTTAATAGTTAATTGAATCAATTAATAAAGTTTCAATTAAAAATCTAAAAACCTAAAGTTCACAGTGTTGTTGCTCTCCTCTCCCATCACCCACCCCGCTGCTCCCCTCATGGCCTCACCCACGCGAGGTGCCCATTACCGTTGCTCCCCCCATAGCCTCACCCGCACAAGGTGCTCGCCGCCGATATGCTCTACTTTTCCCCATCGCGTGCGTCCCCCTCCTAAAGCCACCGCAAGCCGCAAGAAACTAGCGACGTCATTCGTGCCCCCCACCCCCTCCCGCGCAAGTTGTCGACGCCGCCTGCTCGCATATGGTCGTGCATCCCCTCTGTTGGTGTTGCCTGTCTAGATAGACAAGGATGCTTAGTTCCTTCCGATGCTAGCTGCATCTAAATCTTTTGAAACCATTGATATTGTTCCGATTGTATTTCTAAATCTTTTGAAACCATTGATATTGTTCCGATTGTATGACAATATTGGATCTCAATCACGAATTGATTTAGTGCTTCTAGGTGATAGGATCATACAATCCTATACTATCCATATCATAATTTTACAAACCATGAAATACTCTTTTAACTTTTGATGATTAATGTGAAAGGAGCACCCTTTTAACGTTTCTAATAAAAAAATATTCTTTTAATTTTTATCTTTTTATTTTACTATGGTAGCCGTTTATAAATTTATATATAATAATCTCAAATTAATTTTCTTTTTTTAAATATAATATAATATATATAGGATTATTATCCTGTTGAATTATTATTTAGAATTTCAAATTTAATGAAAGAAGTTTAGTCCCACATTACTAAGCTATCGGAGTTGGAATGCCTTATATATGAAGTCATTCCAACCATGCTTAGATGGCTTAAGGGGACCTACACGCATGCGTGGGTTGAACCCAAACCAAGTGTTTTCAGGGGGTCCGGACCGAAAATCCATAAACCGGGCGCGACGCACGCGATTATCGCGCGCAGGGGGGTGCAAATCCCCAGCGCGTGAGCCTCGCGCTTGCGGGCAGCCCTGTTTGGTTTTGCAGATTTCGGTCTGGTCTCCTAAACCAATTTGGTTTGGTTTAATTTTTTTTTATTCCTTTATTTGTTTTTTTTCTTCTTTTCGTTTATTGCTTTTTCTGAGGAATTAATTCCTCGCGTCGCACGACGCGACTCCTATGCGTGAAGAGGCAACGGAAGCCTCTTCAGATCTATAAAAGGAGAAGGGGAAGAAGCAATTCACTCATTCACTGATTTCTTCTCTCCTTCTCCCTCTGAGCGATCGGCGGTTTTCTCCTTTCGCTTTTTGTCTTTTACGATCGGGTTTGGGTCTTGAGGCTTCGCCGAGTGCGATCTGGGGTTGTCTCCGAAGGCGGCGTTCGTTTTGGAGTGCACCTACGAACGCAGCGTGGTTGTCGGATCTTGGGGGAGTTTTGCCGGGAGCCTTTGCACCGTAGGGCGGCAATCAATTCTCTAAAGACAGTCGGCACGCCGGCGCTTCAACCGAATAACTATCCCTAACTCTGCGCTTTTCATATCAGATTCCTGCATCTATATTTATTGTCTGCTGCTTTGGTACATGTTACATATTTCCTGTTTTTATTACAATTTTAGAGAATTGATTGTACCTAAGTAGACATGTTAAATATTAGAATGTCGGGGTCTGATGAGGCTAGCGCCAAACCCGAGAGGTTTTCCGGGCAAAACTTCAAACATTGGGAACAACGAATGAAATTTTGGCTTACTACGCTGGGGCTTTTCTCCGTTATAGAATCGGATCCTCCTTCACCTGATGAAGAAGAACCTGCCCGTAGTGCTTCTACTGAGAGGTTTAAACAGAGGGATTATCTCTGCCATGGGAGAATCTTGTCCGCCCTCTCAGACGCACTATTTGATGTGTACTGCTCTACAACCTCGGCCAAAGAGTTATGGAAATCTTTGGATAAAAAATATAACTCCGAGGACTCTGGTTTAAAGAAGTACACCGTGGGGAAGTTCTTAAACTTCAAAATGGTTGAAGGTAGATCTGTCATTGAGCAGACCCATGAATTTCAAATTTTGATTCACGGTCTTGCCGATGGAGAAATGTCGATACCCGAGAAACTTCAAGTCTTGTCTATCATCGAAAAGTTGCCTCCGAGTTGGGAAGATTTTGGCATGACACTTAAACATAGGAGAGGTAAAATCTCTCTTCAAGATTTAATGATTGCCTTAAATATCGAGGAAGAACATCGGAAGCAACATAAGGATGATGATAAAGGGATGCCTATGGATTTTGCTCCAAAGGCAAATGTGGTGGTCTCTTCTGACAAGAACAAGTTCAAAAACCAAAAAATAAAAAACAAAATGAAACCCAAACCAAAGGTTCAGAAGAAGCATGGGACTAGACCGTGCTGGGCTTGTGGATAAGTTGGACATTTTGCCAAATTCTGTCCTGAATGGAAGGACAAGAAGAAGAACCAAGGCAATGTGCCCAACACCAAGGCGCAGGTCAATGTTGTGACTAGCACCAGCAATGGGTTCGTTTCCATTAACCCCGAACTAAATTTAATTTATCAACCCAATGGGTGGTTAGTTGATACAGGTGCTAATGTGCACTGTTGTGCTGATCGCTCTGCCTTACTTACTTATCAGGTAATTGAAGGCACTTCCGTAACCATGGGGAATCATTCTGCAGCCAGAGTGTTAGGGATTGGACGAGTTGACTTGAGATTTACCTCAGGGAAGGTCCTGTCACTGCATGAGGTGCATCATGTTCCAGCAGTCCGACGGAATTTGATTAGCGGGTCAAAATTAGTTCGTGCTGGTTATGAGCTAAACTTCAAATGTAATAAAGTTGTATTGTTACATTTAGGAACCTTTATTGGAAAGGGTTACCTTAATGAAGGTTTATTTAAACTCAATGTTGAAAATACGATTATTAATAAAATTAGTAATATTGGTTGTTCTTATAACATTGAGTCTTATAATGTGTGGCATGATAGATTAGGACATGTTAATTTTCAAACTATAAAAAGGATGATGAATCTTGACATGATTCCTAAGCATGCCATAAATGATAAGAAAAAATGTGAAGTTTGTGTGCAATATAAACAGCCCCGTAAACCCTTCAAATCAGTTGATAGAAATTCTAATATTTTAGAATTAATTCATACTAACTGTTGTGAGTTTAACGGTTTAATAACGAGAGACCATAAAAGGTATTTCATTACCTTCATTGATGATTACTCTCGTTATTGCTATGTTTATTTGCTGAAAACTAAAGATGAAGCTTTAGATAAATTTATGATCTTCAAATCTGAAGCTGAAAATCAAACAAACCAAACCATTAAGAGGATAAGGTCTGATAGGGGTGGAGAGTTCACCTCAAACCTATTTCAAAAATTCTGTCAAGATTCAGGTATAATTCATGAGGACACTGCTTCATATAGTCCTCAATCTAATGGTGTAGCAAAACGCAAAAACCGAACCCTTGAAGATATGATTAATTCCATGTTAGGCAGTTCTGGGTTACCCAACTTCTTGTGGGGGGAGGCTCTATACAATGATTGTCATGTGTTAAATAGAGTACCTATGAAGTCAAGGGATAAAAGCCCATATGAACTTTGGAAATGTCGAAGGACAAGTTTGAAATACCTTAAAGTGTGGGGGGTGCCTTGCAAAAGTACTAGTACCTGAACATAAAAGGAAAAACTTGGTCCGAAGACTGTAGATGGTGTCTTCTTGGGTTATGCTTAGAATAGTTCTGCATATAGGTTTCTGATTATTAAATCAGAAATTTCTGGAATAGATGCAAACACTATTGTTGAGCTTCGTGATGCTACATTCTTTGAGGATATATTTCCTATGAAGACTAGAACACCTCAGTCTATTTCTAGTACTCCTACTAGAGATGACTCTGCCTCCATAGAAGTCTCATTATCCTTAGTGGGTGTACCTTCCTCAAGTCACTCTAGATTAGATGAATCTAGTGAGTGTACAGAATTGAGAAGGAGTAAGAGGCAACGTGTGTCTAAGAATTTAGGCCAAGACTATATCACCTATAATATAGAAGGTGACCCTGTGACATATAGAGATGCTATAGTTTCTCCTGAAGCTAAACACTGGAAAGAAGCCATTAAAAATGAAATGGACTCTATTATCTCTAATGTCACTTGGGAGTTAGTAGATTTGCCTCCTGGTTGCACCACCATTGGATGTAAATGGGTATTTAAGAGGAAGTTAAAACCTGATGGGTCAGTAGATAAGTTCAAAGCCCGCCTGGTTGCTAAGGGATTCAAACAGAAGGAAGGGATTGACTATTTTGACACTTATTCTCCTGTTACTAGAATTACTACAATCCGAGTATTGATAGCACTGGCATCCATATATCATCTTGAGGTCCATCAAATGGATGTTAAAACGGCATTTCTTAATGGAGATCTTGAAGAAGAGATATATATGGATCAGCCAGAGGGATATGTAGTTTCTGGAAGTGAGAATAAAGTCTGTAAGTTAGTAAAATCTCTTTATGGTTTGAAGCAAGCCCCAAAGCAATGACACGGAAAATTTGATAGAGTTATGCTATCATTTGGCTTTGAAATTAATGACTCTGATAAATGCGTATATACTAAAATGAAAGGTGATAAATGTATCATTTTATGTTTATATGTAGATGATATTTTACTGTTTGGATCTAACCTTTCAATTATTAACGAGACCAAGGCTCTCTTAAATGGTAAGTTTGATATGAAGGATATGGGTTGTGCTGATGTGATTTTAAGGCTGAAGTTGACTCGCTCAACTGATGGAATAGCAATTTCTCAGGCACACTATGTTGAGAAAGTGTTAGAGAAATATGGCTATAGCCATATAAAATCTGTAGTCACACCCTATGATCCTTCAAAGACTCTCCACAAGAATAAGAGTGGCGTGGCTGTGTCTCAATTAAGATATTCCCAAATAATTGGTAGTCTAATGTATTTGGCAAATTGTTCTAGACCTGATATTTCGTTTGCTATAACTAAATTGAGCAGGTTTACCAGCTGTCCGGACAGAACACATTGGGATGCATTAGACAGAGTACTCAGATACCTAAAGAGTACTATATCCTTGGGCTTGTGCTATGGGAGGTTCCCTGCAGTCATAGAGGGATATAGTGATGCCAGTTGGATAGCTGACACCGCTCAGTGTAAAGGCGTTACTGGCTATGTTTTTACACTTAGAGGCGTGCGGTTGCTTGGAGGTCTGTTAAACAGACGATCATATCCCGTTCTACATCTGAGGCAGAATTGTGTGCTTTGGATACCACAGTAACTGAAGCTGATTGGCTTAAGGGTCTTCTTACTGAGATTCCCTTGATTATAAAGTCAATACCTCCTATCTCAGTGAACTGTGATAATCAAACAACAATAGCTCAGATTAGAAGGTCCAAGTATAACCAGAAACAGAAAAGACATGTACGAATAAGATTGAAGTCAGTTCGTGAGCTAGTGTCTCTAGGAGTGGTGTCATTGGACTTTGTAAGTTCAAAAGATAATATCGCTGATCCACTCACAAAAGGACTTGATTCTGAGAAAATCAAGAGATCCAGTAAGGAATGGGATTGAGGCCTATTCTGGTTTCATCTTTAGCGGCAACCCAACCTATCTGATTGGAGATCTCAAGAAGTAGGTTCAATGTGGTATAAACAAGCTATAAGGGTGAACCGTAAGCATAAATTTGATTGAAATATAATCTCAAAAGTCTCTTCCCTGGATAGATGCTTGACTGCTAGTAAGGGTGAGCTTAAGGCTCTTAATGAGTTCAAGGTCTTTATGACAGGATGCTTGCAGTACATCCTTGGAGAAGTCACCTATGTAAGTGTAACTGTGAGGCCGCAGTGTGGGGGGTCTGGGCAACTCTCCTTAACACTTATGAAACAAGATTCGGTGGCATGGCCGAAATGCACCAACCCAGAAGGATTCAACCGTCGCCTGTGATGAGTTGTTGCCAATTGATTTTCACATATTAAAGGTTTAAATTCAAGACTTAGTTCACTTCAAATCTGTGTGAATAAGATTGGTTTACTTAGGTGAAAATTCAAACCGGAAGGTATTTTCACTGAAAGCTCATTACGACAAAGCCTCAAGACCTGTTTTATTATTTATTATAATTTGAAATTTGTGGGGGATTGTTGAATTATTGTTTGGAATTTCAAATTATTGAAGGAAGTTTAGTCCCACATTGCTAAGCTATCGGAGTTGGAATGCCTTATATATGAAGTCATTCCAACCATGCTTAGATGGCTTAGGGGGACCTACACGCATGCGCGGGTTGAGCCCAAACCAAGTGGTTTCAGGGGGTCCGGGCAGAAAATCCATAAACCGGGCGCGACGTACGCGATTATCGTGCGCAGGAGGGGTGCAAATCCCCAGCCCGTGAGCCTCGCGCTTGCGGGCGGCCCGGTTTGGTTTTGCAGATTTCGGTCTGGTCTCCTAAACCAATTTGGTTTGGTTTAATTTTTTTTATTCCTTTATTTATTCCTTTTTCTGAGGAATTAATTCCTCGCGTCGCACGACGCGACTCCTCGGGGTGGCCGCGACTCCTCTGCGTGAAGAGGCAACAGAAGCCTCTTCGGATCTATAAAAGGAGAAGGGGAAGAAGCAATTCACTCATTCACTGCTTTCTTCTCTCCTTCTCCCTCTGAGCGAT
This sequence comes from Boesenbergia rotunda, assembly GCA_024364735.1. Taxonomy (NCBI): domain Eukaryota; kingdom Viridiplantae; phylum Streptophyta; class Magnoliopsida; order Zingiberales; family Zingiberaceae; genus Boesenbergia; species Boesenbergia rotunda. Next base: position 57,405 of record JAGFNQ010005325.1, read on the forward strand.
CGGCGATTTTCTCCTTTCGCTTTTCGTCTTCTACAATCGGTTTTGGGTCTTGAGGCTTCGCCGAGTGCGATCTGGGGTTGTCTCCGAAGGCGGCGTTCGTTTTGGAGTGCACCTACGAACGCAACGTGGTTGTCGGATCTTGGGGGAGTTTTGCCGGGAGCCTTTGCACCGTAGGGTAACAATCAATTCTCTAGAGACAGTCGGCACGCCGGCGCTTCAACCGGATAACTATCCCTAACTTTGCGCTTTTCATATCAAATTTCTACATCTATATTTATTGTCTGCTGCTTTGGTGCATGTTACATATTTCCTATTTTTATTACATATCCAACTACGATCCTTAAGTTTATTTTTTATTTAAATATTATATAACCTTACCTTAGATTAAATCATAAATTTGAAACTCTAAATTTTAAAAAAGAAAAGAAAAAATATGTTTGGTACTTTGAAAGTAAGTAGGGTAACCATTTATATATATATATATATATATATATGGAAAGTTTTTTTTTATAATTCAGATATTTTACTCCTGCGATCCAATTAATATTGAGGTGAATGATCCGATCTAACTGTCGTAAACTGAAAAAGTGTATATATATATATATATATATATATATATATATATATATATATATATATATATATATATATATATATATATATATATGGAAAGTTTTTTTTTATAATTCAGATATTTTACTCCTGCGATCCAATTAATATTGAGGTGAATGATCCGATCTAACTGTCGTAAACTGAAAAAGTGTATATATATATATATCTATATATATATATATATATATATATATATATATATATATATATATATATATATATATATATATATATAATATATATATATATATATAGTTTGGGTCTGACAGCCAAGCTTTTTTATTAGTTTTCAAACTTTAGAGGAGCGTCCAATATGAAATTTAAATCCTCCGCGCACGAGAAAACTATCTTAGGGGGCGTTTAGTTTGTTCCATTTTTCATTTTTATTTTTCAAAAAATTACATTTTTTAGTTTTCTGGAAAATGACTTTTTTTCATTCTCCAGTTTTCCAGAAAACGCTTTGTTTTTTTTCTGGAAAACAAAGCTGGAAAATGCAAACCAAACATGTTTTCTAGAGACCGCATTTTCTACAGAAAATGAAAATGGAAAACAGATTGGAAAATACAAACCAATCGCCCCCTTAGTTTTTTATCATCACATTGTGCCTCGAGGCTACGAAGAGTTTTTGATCCCGGGCAACTTGCGTGTAACCTGGCCCGGCAGCCTGGCGCTGATGCAGAAGGAAGATGGCTAGTGGGCCGAACGATCCCGTTAGATAGGGGGCCAACGAGCTTAGGCCCCCTGGGCTTCCATGTGAAGACCGACATAGTTTGGTAGTAGCCCGATCCCAAGTCAAATGGTCTAAGATCCGTACAGGCTCGGCTCCCCCCCGACGCGTGGCGTCCCACGCTCCGGGAATAAGCCCGAGCCGGAGGAGATGTTACTGAGTGCCCCAGTCGGCACCCTCATAGGTCCTCAGCCGGCCTCGCTACTCAGTGCCCCAGTCGGCACAACCACTCCCTGACACCAAGCTACCAGAAGTTGTACGGGGTCGGCGCAGGACCGGAGCCATTCTGGTCCCAAAGGGCGGATATCTCGCCGGGTTATTGATCTGCCTGCCACATCTTGTCCCCCCGTATCTCGAACACAGGCTTTGGTGTCAGGCCGAGCGCCGTCCAACGGCGTCAATCCTTAAGCTGACAGTGCCCCTTTCCTTAATACAGCATGTGCCACTTTATCCTGTCACTCCTGGACATGCATTACCTTGTCCTCGTTATATGACAGCAGGTGGCAGGCGGGGCAGGACCTATCAGCTCCGTCGGCTACATATACCACCTCACTCCGCATTTCCCAGGTACGCGCGATAGTGCAATTTCATATTGTTCTATTGCCTTCCATCGCCACCGTTGTGTACTGACTTGACCGTCGGAGTGCCTGGCTGGGGACTTTTCCCGGCGGGTTCTAGCGGTCTTTGTCTTGCAGGTTGGGAGCGACCTAGCTTGTTAAGCCACCTCAGCGACCTCGCTCTCCCCCGGAGGTTCACCCATCTGCAGTGGCATCCGACTCACTTCGCGACAGGATCAGTTTTCAACAAAGAAAATAAAATAATTAATAAGATTAGATAACGTTGAATTGGGATGATCGGTCCGATTGTATAAAAAAATTTTATCGACCGCCAAATAAATCGAAAAACGCTCGCGACGAACGGTCCAGAAGTCTAATATTTCACGATTGCGCATCTCATTTAGAAGAAAAATTCTTATAAAATTTTTCGTAGCTAAGAATCAAATCGTAATGATCGGTCTGATTCTATAAAAAAATTTCGCCGATCACTAAATAAATTGGGAAACACGACGAACGATCCAGAAGTCTAATATTTCACAATGTTGGGTATCCTCCTTATTGAGAAGTAGAAAAATCACATTCCTCGTAAAGGTTAACTGCATTTTTTTTAGAAGTGCAAGTGTCGCAATTTTTTTTGGAAATTGGAAGTCAGTTTCCTCCTTCATTGGAAAGAATAGAAAACTGCTGGTAAGATGTATAAATAAACATCTTCTACAATAACCAAAAAGGGAACGACACATTTTGCTAGAGCCACAAATAAAGTGAAGAAGTTTAAGATCTCTCTTAAGACTTGAACTTGTGAGCAGGTTTTATACAGGAAAAAGGTTGCAAGTGTGTGAGTGATTGTATATGTTGAGAGCCACCTTGTAAGGTAAAGAAGTATTGTAATCCTAATTATGCAGTAGAAGCGGTTGTGGACGTAGGCATCAATTTAACCGAACCACGTTAAATCTCTATATGTTTCTATAAGCTTCTGAAATTGCAACAACGTCTAATATCTTACACACGATTACGTGTCCCATTTAGAAGAAAAATTTCTGTAAAATTTATCATAGCTAGGGATCAAATCATAGATATTTAAAAGATAACTAATCGTTCTTCCGCTTAACCATAATTTCAGAGGCAAAAAAAAAAAACTTTGAACAAAGATAATAAGAACAATAATAATCATAATAATGATATTTTTAAAAAAAAATCAAATATTTTGAGATACAGGAGGAAAAATAGAAGCCGTACGTGTTGAATACTCTATGAGAATGACGGGCAGTGTAGAAGTCTCTTGCGGGGCAATTAACCTTAAAGCTAATGAAAAGTATTTTATGGGCATTTACTTTGAGTGTATCGTGAAAATGGATAGGCCAATAAAAACTGACCAATAAAAGTAAATCACATCTTGGAAAAAATAGCCGGGACTTTTTTTTATCATTGAAATAATAAGATAAATTCATGTATAGAAAAAAATTGATTTTGAGCCGACATGTTTTCTAAGTTTTATGAATTTCTTTAAGTTTTATACATGAAATATAATAAAAGTTTATTGAGAAGCTAGAAAAGAGAAGTGAAAATTTGAGCCTCGAAATATGAATTCTTATATTTACCGCTCTATTGCTATCGTGACCTGATCTTCCATCAACTTCTCTACTGTCGCGACCTGATCTTCCATCGATTACTCTAATGTCATGATTTGATCCCGCAATTCTTTATTTTATTGTCTTAACGTTTGTACTTTACTAGATGAAAAACTAGGAAGACCCCTAAGCCTAGGAGTTATCACATAATCATATACATCTTTTACTGAGAGCCAAGGTCATAGAGGGAGTTATTTTTCCTTCCACTAGTAACTTCATAATATATATCATTTATCATATCATGTGATAAAGTATGTAGGTCCTCTCCCTCTATAGCAGTTGACACGCATGTCCAACTAAATTAGTCATATCGTCCTATGTAAAAAATATATTATTAATATCTAATATACAATTAATAAAGCTAATCATTATTAAATGACTATGTGAGATGTCATAAAATTTATATTCTTATGTCTATGACTTTTGATGACAAAAGTGTTATTCTTTTTTTTTTGGTGCATGTTGTGAAATATCTCCCAACAATTAGTAGGTATGTGTAAACTATTTGCCCACATACACAATTTTTTTAATAAATTAAAATAAGTTGATGAATAATTATAAAATTCTTATATAACAATTGGGAATGTATTGAGAGGGTACCATGTGGCCTAACGCAGCCGCCACGTGTTAGAAAGGGACTGAAAGTACACGGCTAACTAAATCAGGGTTGATCCGTTGTGGCCTTGCTCGAGAGACATTGTGGCTAACATCTCTCAAGAGGGAGACTCCGTGACGAATGGCGAGTGAACTAGGGCAAGGACTCTATGCGATGCACTCGCTCAAGCCGACCGCGCTTGCGTCGGTCGAACAAAGTCCGATGGCATAACGGGAATGGCCCGAACGGAGACTCAGGCAATAGGTCTCGAGTGGCGACCATGATCTTAGGTGGGAACACTTAGTCTCGGCGGTCCTCAAAGACGCCATCTGTAAGGTATTACAATATAATAATGAGGAGAATTAGAAACACTTTAAGGTGCCTCCAAGATATAAAATGGGTTGTAATGATTAGAAGGTGATGTAAACGGGGAGGATCCAGTAACGACCATTAATGATTGGTAATAAAGATAATCATTAAGGAGAGAACATAAATGTCATTAATGTTGAAGAAGACCAACAATCACAGAAAAAAATAAAAGGCGGATAGGGACACTGGAAAAAAAGGATTGCGTCATTCTAAACTCTCTCCCCTTTTCCTTCCAGCAATTCCTCTCACTCCTGAGTTCTAACTTAAGCGTTGGAGTGGCAATCGCTGGGAACGTTTTTAAAGCTTTGACTCTCAGGTTTCAATCTTTGCAATCGATCCCACGTGCCAGCTGATTCTAATCCAAGAACAGATTCTCTTCCTCAGGCGTCTTCCCTCTAGCCCAATGGTTCTTCCATGTATCCCAAATCTCAACTTACATATATAAGAATAAGATGATTTTGTTCCCTTCTTTCTCCACTTATATATCAAATCCTTGTATAATTTTGACAATAATTGTTCCATGCAGTTTCTTTAAATTCTGCCTTATGTCCTGTCACCTAAATATATTTTTGTTCTACGATAATATCAAGAAAATTAATGTAAAAGGATATTATACAGTATCAATAATATTCAAATAACTTACTAAAAATTTATAATAATAAAAATTCTTAAAATCATCTTCTACATATTTCCATGTAAAACCCGAAGCACGCTATTGTTCTTTAAATGTTTTGGTAATGTAAGCAAATACACTATGACCATTGTGTTAAAACTCCTAGTTTTGTTTTAATATGTTGTCAAATAAGTTTGAGTTGGGTCCTTTTTGAGTTTTAATATGTGTGTCTAAGTATACATGGACTTAAGAGAACACATAAGTACCTAATGACTAAGGAGTATCAGAGACGACAACCCCTTGACAAAAGATGCAAGCGAGCTAGAAGGATGACACGGGAAAGGAGTCGATAGACTCGGTGCATCTGATATATGAGGGGATGTGGAAGTGTACTCTGGCGAAGCGAGAAGGACATACATGAGTGAGCCAGAAGGGCTCGATGCATCCAAGGGACAAGAAGTCGGAAAGAAGACTACGCAAGGTGATCGAGACGAAATCTGGACAACTACATGTCCGAGCAATCGGGATTGATCCAGGCAATCGGAGAAGGTGAAGTCAGCAAATTGTCAAGTTTAAGGTTGATCATTTCTAGACAATCAAAAGAACTCTAGGCGATCGGGAGCCGACCGATGAGTCATCTAGGACCATTGCCGAAATGGATTGGAACGACCATATAGCAAGCTTTCTGAGCGACTGAAAGATGACTAGTTATCCAGAGTCGTTATCAAAACAGATAAAAAAACCTGAAGACACGTTAACATTGTCCAGGTAATCGAAGAGGATCCAATCGATCGAGATGTCACGTCAACACAATGGTAAGATCAAGATGAAGACTATAAATCGGACTGAAGCTCAAAGAACAAATTACACAACACACTCATATTCCTTTTCTTTCAGTTTTGTTGCCCCCGGGGCTATGGTGCAGCGGTAGGGTCGCTAGTAGTTAATCCAGGCATCCGCGGTTCGATCCCCAGCTACGGCGCATTTTGCAGGAATTTTTCCTCCAAATGGGGCGCGAACCCTGGGACGCTGGGCTTCTAGACTGTCCACCGCGAGCGCTTCCCGATTTACCCTGGTGACCAGTGGGAAACTTCCGTGGGGCCCGGCCGGTCACCCCAGGTTCAATTTATCTGCTGCCTGGTTCATCATTTTTTTTTTCTTTCAGTTTTGTTTTATAGCTTTTGTGCTTGGCCATTGTAAGAGGTTTCTCCACCTACTGGTCATTTCCGAAGAGGAGAAAGTAGTGGAGTATTTACAGTTCTTGGAGGAGAGTTTTAATTAAGTAATTTCTCGTATCCTTTTTCTTTTATGTGTTCTGTTTATTTTTAATATGTGTGTTCTTGCTAAATCGTTAACAAGAGAAATAGTTATTTTTGATTTGCACGTCGCTATTCACCCGTCTCCTTTAGCGATCCGAACCGCTTTCACTGCACCAACACATTGGGATAACACTACATGAAAAAACTTTTATTTTTTGAAATAATAAATAAAATTAAATGAATTACTAATTATATTAATACTTATCAATCTCAATAACTCTCAACATACTATGCCCATCGTGTACTTGTGCAAATCTTACATGATTATATCCTTAAAATAATATTATAACACATGCATGTTCCGACTAATAACAATTAGAATAATAATGTCATATTTAGTAAAATAAGTGAGATTTACATATAAAAAGTAAGCACATCCCACTAAAAAAACACCATATACGAACTGTTTTTTTTACTGTCAATAGTGATTTTCAACCATTCCTAGACTTTCACCACTAGTTTGAAAATCGCTCCTCTTGTTGCCACTCCTATATCCTATAGAACCAGTTTTTGTAACCATTGGTAAAAATTAAAAAATCGCTCCTATTATTCATTTTAGGTATGGTTTTAAACTAATCTTACATGTTGTACATATAATAACGGTTTCAAACTGTTACTGTAATATGGAGCGGTTCAAACCACTCTGAAACCCTTTAGGTGTAAGAATAGTTTTAAACCGCTCTTATATGTCACAAATATAATACCGGTGCAATATCTGACATGTTTATATCTGTAAAATAATATTATAACACATACATGTTTCAACTAATAACAATTAGAACAATAATGTCATATTTAGTAGAACTAGTGAGATATACATATAAAAAACAAGCACATTCCAGTAAAAAAAACACCATATAAGAACTGTTTTATTGACATTCAAGAGTGGTTTTCAATCACTCCTATACTTTTACCATTGGTTCAAAAATCACTCCTCTTGTTGTCACTCCTATATCCTATAGAAGCAGTTTTCATAACTATTGGTAAAAGTTGAAAAATCACTCCTATGATTTTTTTTAGATATGGTTTTAAACCAATCTTACATATTGTACATATAACAACGGTTTCAAATCGCTACTGTAGCTATAAATTCTAAAGCGATTCAAATCGCTCTAAAACCCTTTAGGTGTAAGAACAATTTTAAACCGCTCATGTACGTCAGAAATATAAGAGCGGTTTCTAAATGTCTAAATGCCAATATGATAGACCCACCCCGAACCGAGTCCAAACTAGACCCGACTCCGGGCTGATAACCGTGTTGGGTATCTGACTATCTGTTGACCCAATTCTGGCCCAAATTAACTAACCGTTGGAATCGGATTTTTTTTATAGATAAATAGGTATTAAAAAAAATTTGTTGATGTTAGAATCCGAACCTTGGTCTCCTAAATCAGAATCTAATATCCTAATGAACTAAATTACAATTATAAATGTATTTATATGTTACTTAATTATTTATTAATTAATCAATAATTTCTTTTGTTATATTATTATTCTTAATAATTGGGAGAAAAGTAAAAGAGATATTTATTTATTAATTATAATCATTTGCTGAAACCTAGAACGAAGGTGTAACTGTTGCAAGTGAAGCATGAAACGAAAATTATGGGGTTTAAGGGGAAATATTAAGCGAAAAAACTTAAGAAAAATAAATATAAGAAAAGAAAGAAAATTGATATAAATAAAATTAAGAATATTTTTTAACAAAAATAAAAATGGATATAATAAAATTAAGATTTTATAATTTATTTAAAAAATAATTTATTTGAATAATAAATATTTTAAATTAATATAAAATAAGATACACCAAATGCATTACTTCTTGAGTCGCATAATCAAATGCATAATGCAAAAAAATATAAAATCCCAATACTTAAGACTTCCATGTGAGGCAACCATCCATTCCTTCACCATGATTCCCTTTGCAATAATTTATAAATTTCACATTTAACCAACAACAAATTAAAATCTTTGGAATATATGAAGAGGAAAAAAGTACCACAAGATACCTTTTCTAAAATGAATTTCAACTTAGATATTATTCAGCTTAGTGGAAAAAGTACAGTAAGATATAACTTTCATAAGAATTTCACCGAAAAAACATTTCGCACCAGAAAATCTTACCAAAGTATTTGCATACTTCCACAAACAAAATATTTGGAAATTTATGAAGCGAAAGTGCCAAAATAATGCTAGGGTGAAATCTCTAATCTTAGAAATATTGTATACAAATGAAATACAATACCTAAATTTGCTTCGTTGTTTAAAACCTCGTATTTGACCTTTAGAAGTGGTCTTAATCGCTCCTATTTGAAACATATAGAAGCGGTCGTTGGAACAGCTTTTATATGGTCAAATTATAGAGTTTTTAGCAAGGGTTATGATCGCTTCTATAACTGATGAACAGCAGACAAATTGAACTTGGGGTGACCGGCCCGACCCGACAGAAGTTTCCCACCGGTCACTAGGGTAAATCGGGAAGCGCTCGTGGTGGGCAGTCTAGAAGCCCAGCGTCCCAGGGTTCGCGCCCTATTTGGAGGAAAAATTCCTGCAAAATACGCCGTAGCTGGGGATCGAACCACGAATGTGTGGGTTAACAACTAGTTACCCTACCGCAGCACCATAGCCCCGGGGGCTTATGACCGCTTCTATAAGCACTCTATAGGAATGGTTTAATAACTGTTTCTATAGATTTCCAACAACAATGATTAACAACCGTTAGAGGTGTTCACTGAGAGTTCTCTGTCCCACTTTTTTGGTATCCCCGTGTCCCATAATTGTCATTCCTCGATGACGATACGTCCGATCGTCAAGCGGACATCGTCGGCCGTCTCCGGTCGCCGTCCTGAATCAAACTATACTTTGGGGCATGGTAAACTCGTTGGGGATCGCCGCAATTGAGATCTCATCAGATTCCGGACGGTTGTCGATTGTTAGTCGGACTTGCCGTCGGTGAGGAAGGGTGATTGTGGGACACACGGATAGCACGAGGTCGCGACTGGCCTTGTGAGGGAAGGATTACCCGCATGCCAAAGAGGAGATCATGTACCAGAGAGATCAGACATCGAAGATCGGAGAGAGGAGAAAAAAAATCGAGAAACCCTAATATGACTGAATGAGTGACGAAGTTAAATTTTCGTCGCTAGTATAGCAAAAAAATTATTTGCCACTAAATTAGTGATGAAATTAATTATCAACATTAATTTATTAACGGATAAATAATTGTTGTCAATATCTAATAATTCAGAATTAAATTTTCGTCGCTAATTAAATAAACTAATATAGCGTTGGACAAGGTGTAGACGTCTTTTGATGAGGTGGGCTAAGAACATACTATGGAAGAAACCACAATCACAAGGTGGTTTTCCAATCTAATCAAATTGCACTGTCAAAATTAGGCCCAATACTGTTGAATATCAAAAAATTAAGGGTTTAATAAGTAAATTTTGAAAATTTAAGGGTCTAGTTGTAAATAACAAAAATTGGAGGGCTTATTTGCAAAATGCCAAAACTTAATATAAACCCTACCATTTCCTCCCGGTTCAGTTTTTCCCCTATACCTAGTTTCTGCCTCGATGCCGCCCGCAGCCGCACGCTTGCGGTTTCTTCCCCCACACCGAACTCGCGTGGACGGTTCCCCATCGCGCGAGCCCTTCTTCTCGCGTGTCTCCTTCAGTTCTGCCGACGCCGCAACCGCGCACGCCACAGGCCTAGCTGGTCGTCGACTTCCCCTGCGCGAAACCGAAGCAGAGCACCGTCGCCCGCAAGCCTTAGCCTCTCCTTCTCCTGCTGTCTTCTCCGGCGCGCACACCCAGCCGACGCTGACTCTCTCGCGCCACAAGTTTTCGGCCCTCTTCACTGCCGGCAATCCTTGTCCGACGAGCGAAGCCGACGAACTTCCTCCCTTGGCCACCACAGGATAACCGCAACCACCGTTTGACCTCGCCGCTCTTGTTTCTGTGCCGACCATCATCAAGGTAAGGATGTTGGTTTTGGAGTTTTCCTTAAATTGTTGGATTTACTTTTCCCGTTGCCGTGATCCCTCCTTGGATTCTAATGAGGTCGAATGACATTGTGTTGTGTCAATGGGTGCTACTGTTCGGTTAGGATTCTAGGTTTTTGAGTTGGATTTGTTTGGTTTAGGTTGGGTGGCTTAATCTGATCAGTAGGATTGGAATGATTTTTGGTGTGATTATGAATTGAGATCAGGATTTAATGAATTGGGAAGTAACCTTGTATCCTTGATACATGGGTGTGGTTAGTTTGATACTAATTACTATGGGACGTTTTGTTGTAAGTGTTAAATGTGATTTGTACGCGGAGTTGATTTTATTTTGTGACGTGGGTTGTTATTAACCACATATGGGTTTCGAGGATTTAACCTAATGACCTATTGATGTTTAATTTCACGGATGTTGTAATTAGGATTAATCTTAATTTATATCTTGTATTTAGTTTAGCTAATTATTTGTAAATAGCTAAACTTTATCCTCAATACAGGACTTTGACTTTGGACTTGCACGGTTGATCGTAGAATGTTCTCGTTCACGAACTTCTATAATAAAGGCGGGTATTTCTCCTTTGTACTCGAGTAGTTTTCTTTACCTTAAAAGCATGGCTATATTATGTCTGATAGGTTGCTTGGCCTTGTTCTTTGTCGTTATTTAAAACATCGCCGTTGAAACTTATTCTTCGTTGATCTTCGAGATTCTAAATTCGTATCTGTACAGTCCTCTGTTGGTTTTCTATTCTGTAAAGTCCCACTTGTACGCGAGTACTTAGAAGTCCATTAAACACAGATAGGTTTATTTGGCATTAGAAATACCCTACCTAGTAGTGTAGATGCATAATCGTTGGTTTTCGATTTCTGGATGATTGTATTGATGCATCGTATACTCGTTGGATTTTGTTGCATCGTTGTTTCTTCGGTTGTTTGTGCATCGTATAGCATGCATCATACTTGCACATTGCATACTAACGACTGTTGGGCTTACATTTCGTTAAGCCGTCGTTAGTCATATTGTTGCTCGATTCACTCAACCACATGTTGTCGTGGTAGATATTAGAATGCGAACATCTGTCATGTTATGCCAAACAGTGACACTCTCACTGTTGTTTTTAGAGGGATGAGCCATTGGTGGCTCACCCTCACCGTTGTTTGTTTTTGAGGGATATTGTAGCTGTGATAGCTCCCCCGATGTACCGTGGGTCTGGAGTGTGGAATCCCCAGCATCCTGTCCACTCAACCACACCTTTTGTGGTATTTGTTGTTAGAGTGGTACAGTTGTCACAGCCCTACCCACTCGGTCACATAGATGGGATGTGTTGACGGCTTAACTGGCGTCAGGGGTGACACATGTCATTGCATCATATGCATACGTATTTCTTTTATGCATTTGCTTGTGTTTGATGCACTTCTATAAGCTATGGTTGTTGCACTTGGTTGACATGCATGTATATGTTGATTTATCGTTATCGCATTTTATTTACCTGCTTAGCTGTTATTCAGTTTTATATCAGTTGTTTTGGATTTTATACCTTGTTGTTTTATATATGTATGCATGTGTAGGAAATCTTATATTGCTTATGGACTGTACCCTGTTGTTTCTCTACTCAGTATTCCTTATTTATGCCATGCTAATTGTCTACTCATATACCCGCAGAGTCCGCCCGGACTCACCACCCCTGCTTTTCTTTTTGTTGTTTCAGATAGCAGGTAGACGTATTTCTTGGAGTCAGAAGAGGATCCAGTTGCCAGTCCCCAGTGTCGAATTGAGTTAGTCTTCCGTATTTGGTTTAGTTATTTGTTTCAGTACTTGGAGTTGCATTTTATTTGTTATTGGATTTTGTTATTATCAGATACTTTTGTGTTCTCTTTGGATTGATGTTCTTTTCTGTTTAAGGTGGCTGAGCCACCCGTTATTTTTTTGAGTTAATATAAACTGCGTGGTTGTGATTTCTATATATTATTGTGATGCCAGCCGCTTGTGGTTGAGCTATATTGAGGAGATATGATGTATAAATTGCCCCATATTGTCCGCCGTACAGGGGAGATACTGCCCGATTTTCGAGCAAGCATGTGCCTCTGGGATCGTGACAAATACAGTTATATCAAAGTATAACAATTATGTTTTACCCGTTCTGTCAAGATACAAATTTTCGTTCTTCAAAATGCAATTATAAGTCCTACCACAAAGAACAAAATGCCCAGAAAACAGATGTAGAACAATAAATGCATGATCTTTAATTGTAAATGTCAAAGCATAAATGTTCCATGTTGCGTCTCTTCGTGCTACTTAGAAACCAGTGCAACTGCCAAATTTTTCATTGCGATGAAGGGCGGGCTTGAAAATCAACTCAGATATTGTTGTAATAGCCTGCATACTTTGACTTCGCATGCTTTCCATTTCAAGCCGTAGAAAACCATTCTATGTATTTTTTCACAAATCCAAGTTCGCAATCCACTAGTGGTATATAAGATTTTCTATGTTCCACTTAGTTTTATGTTCATCTGCTAAGTTAGCAGCCAATGCATGTAGATGTAGATGATGATGAAGATGATTGTTAAGTGGCTAGAGCAAGTCCTGGTGAAAGTGCACCAACAAATTCTTCGAGGAGATAATAGCTCTTGAGCTTCAAAAACCAGCAGTTGTGTTCAGAAAAGATCCTACAAAAGCTTCAATCTGACACATATTTCAGACCGACAGGAACTAATAAGTGAAATAAATAACTTGAAAATCAAGATAAACGAAAGTAGTTGTACCTCTAAATCTTGTTCAGTTTGTTCTGGAGCTGTCTCACGTCCTACATAAAGACAACCACCAACTCCAGGAGCAGTAGTAATTTGAGAACCAGGGTAGATATCAATTGGATACTGGAAAGATGAATGATCTGATCTGACAACATTGGAGGCACTCTCGCCGAGACCACATATATCATTTAGTTCAAGAAACCAATCGGCAGAGAGCTCTGATAGCATAAGATTACACACTTCATCATTGTTGAAGGCGTCAGAGTGACAAATGTTGCCTGAAGTTTCTTCACCAACGTCGGGCAGAATGGTTGAATCAAGCATATTGGACACCTGCAATGGAGCCACAACTGTGAAAAATTATACAGAAATAATCATTACAAAATTAGTAATGTTACAAACAATTAATACCTCGGAAGGACTATTTTCTAATTGAATATACGGGGAAGCAAGGATATCTGCAAGATGCTCCAACGAAATTCCATCAGACTCATAATGATTGGCATTGGAAGATATTTCACCAACGGCAGAAGCTCTAGATTCTTGGCAAAAAGAATCCATTGTTGCATTTTGATTGTCAAATGTTATCAGCCTCGGACTAGATACAAGAGGGAATGAGTACAAATCCACAGCCATGTCATCTTCCCAATCCGCTTCATTAAATGGAGCACCATACTGTTCTCCGACTTTAGGGCCTGGACCACTTTTTTGGAAGATTTTACAGAGTACATAGGCATCCTGTTGTACAACATCAGGGCAAGATGATCAGCATATGCACTCTGATTAAAATAAAAGACATACTAAAATAGTGAAGAACAGTCTTCATATATAAAAATTAGCAATCAAACAGCAGGCCAAACTTCAAAGCAGCAAGAGCTTTGTCAACAATAAAGAAACATTTGAATGCCATAGAAGATTTACAAATCAAAAGCAGGAGAAAGAATAAAAGCAAGCTTTATGAGTTCCAGTTTTTTTATTATAGCTAACAAATTTCATGACATTAATGAGTTGTTTGTAATGCAACAATTAGAACTTCCTTTAGTCATGTTGTAAAATTTCCTTTGTTCTCCTTCTACTTCCACACACATGAACCCGGATTATTCACCTTTAGTCATATTGGTCTATTTTGAGATGTCATACTATCTTAATCTACTTTTTCTCAATTTATAGTTGTTGACCGTATCACCTAACTAGAGATAATTAGTTCTTACTGTTAGGATGTATACTAAGAGCCTAGTCTTTTTTTGTATGAACATCTACATTTTGGAATAACAATCACATGATCATGATTGCATTTTATATCTGTATATGTGTGCATGCTGTCTAATACTTTACACTGTAGATAACATAGTGTGTGGTGTCACACAGACGATCATGTTATCAGTGCTTTGTAGAGTATAAGAAGAGGCTAACAACCAAGATGGTCTTGGACAAACCATTGGCATAGTTGTAGTGTAATTTGATATAGTCTGTCTTGACCATAAAGTTACACTAGTACACTCTGAGTGTATTGAGCGGACTAACTTTGAGGTGATTCAATTTATACTGACTATATAATTGAATCAGATTCAAGAAATTATATTGTACATGCTCTTAAACTCGATATAATAACGCGCACATGTACTTAGTATTTATTTCTTTGATTTACCAGTGGGCGAGATTGATTCATTAAATCGATAGGCTCGGTAAATTGGGAAATAGTATTATTTGCATGATATTCCGTTGATTATAGGAGGAAACCGTATTCTATTTTAGGATGATGATGTCCCCTTGAGGAGCTCATAAAGTTTATCATGTAAACCCTGCAGGTGGACTTGGTCCGGCATGATAATAAGGTTGAGTGGTACTACTCATCGAGTTAGAAATTAATTAATTAATTATCAGATTAATTAATTAATTAACGGACATGCGATATCTTAAACACGGGGAGAATTTTGTACAAATAATATATTGGAGACCATATTTTATTATGGGGGTTGGTGAGGTAATTCAATAATGATCCTTTAGTGGATTGGATCATTATTAACGGATCCGGTTTTGTGGCTAAAAATTTTTGTAGCTAAAAATTTTTTGTGGCTAAAAAAGTTCGTTAGGTGGCCAAGAACCAACTCCTCCTCATGGTCCCTATTGTAGCCTATAAATACCTCATGAAGCATAGACCCAAAATAATAACTTCTTTGGTTTTATAACTCTTTGGTTTAATCTCTTGGTTTTCCCTCCTCTCTTCTTCCCTCTTGGCCGGCGGCAAAACCCTAGGGTTTAGGGTTGGGCGGCGCACAAAGGGAGACGCCTCTGCCTTTGTTTCCTTTGGTGGTCGGCTTTAGCAAGGGAAGGAGAATTCTCCTTGGTGGCCGACGAGGATCTTCATCCGTGAAGGTGGTGGTCGGCGGCGCAACAAGAAAGAGAGGAAGACGTGGTGGCCGGCGGCACAAGGAGAGGAAGAAAGCTTCTTCTTCCTTTGTGGATTGGCGCAAGCAAGAGAGAAAGAGAAGTGCGGTCTAGAAGGCTTCAATTCTTGGGAGATCGTCGCCCACACGACGTCCAAGAAGAGGGAGGTCATACAATAGAAAATCAAGAGGTATGAATTTATCTTATTCATTCTTGTTCTTTATCTTTCCTCGTTGTTGTTAATTATTCATTAATTAACTTGGACCCCGATTGTAAAACACAAAAATCGGTGATCTTACGTCGTTGTCTTTTCCGCGGCTAACTGACTAAAAGAGTCGAATTGCTTGAACAACAAGTTTGTTCAATCGATCGCTCAAGTCATTAGCACGACAACGAAACGGTCGCTTGGAAGTTTCGTATGTGTCCGGATTAATTTCAATTAATGAAATTTTAATCCGGGGACACGACAACGGATAGATTCCATGCGCACCATCCAAGGGCCTAAAACCCAACACTTTATCTCTAATACTAGTGTCACCACATATCCATTTCGATTTTCTCATTTGTGACCTTTTTATGTGATCTTTCAAAACATCCAAAACTCAATCCATCCATAACTAGCACAAAGATGTTTAAGTGGGCAATGCTCGCTGCTGATAATCTAATAATCTCACTTAACAAGATCACATCTCCTATTCAGGAGAAGAGTTGCAATAATTTTTGGAAATTTCTTCAGAATCCTTGTGGACATATGCTTTTACTAAAAATTTACAAGTAAAAAGAACTGAGACGTGCAATAACATCACAACAAAAACAAGGATTTACATATTAGTAGTATTATCTTAAAATCAAATTGTGATGATTCCACGTTGACAAACACACAAATTAAAGTTAACAGAAGGGTTGGGAATACAAATCACTAATAGTAGATACTAAACAAGACAGCATCAAAATTTTAAGAATTCCATCTTTAACAACACAAATTAAGCAATTGCACATGTATGACAATAATGATTAAAAAATCAATATAAATAACTTTACTAAAAAACATTCAAAAAGGAACAGAATGGTTATCCCTGTCCAGAAAGCTTCAGGGAGAGTGAAGAATAAGACAAAAGAGGTATGTTCTAAACAAATAATGCAAGCATAAAATAGAAGTAGAGGAAACTAATTGGGAAATAAAATAACATTTAATGTAATTAAATTACCATGGGATAAATGTGTACCACGAAGCACATTTTTTTTTTACTAAGATAAAGTGAACAAGTCATCTAAAATCCAAAAAACGAGAATTAAACATTAACCTGTGAGAATCCACTATCAGCCAAACTGTTGTCCTGCAACCTGTACTCATACATCACCCAGTTGGTCCTATCACCATTTGGCGCCTTGCCTACATGGAAGATTAGAGTCTTCTTCATGCCTATGTCACAAGACTTGTGATTAATGGGTCTAGCTTTTCCAGTGATTTTCCAGTACCCAATATCAGTAGTACGGTTTGCTCTCGATCCATTAAGATGTTTCGTAGCTCGAGGGCAAAAGAAGTACCATTCAAGATCTTTGCTGTGAAATTGTGCCTTTGCTGCAGCAAGAAAGAGATACTGTAAGCAAAGTTACAACGAGATAAGAAACATAAAAGGAACTTTATGCACTAGACTGTTTTTAGCACATACAACAGAAAAGAAACCTAATGCCAAACTTGAAAAAACAAAATTATCTGTACAATTCAAATTAGTAAAATTGCTAAGTTAAACCTGAACATCAAAAGTAACTGGAGAAGATTCTGCGCTTATGGCATTATGCCATCCATACTGCAAATTGTAGATGTCAAAAGAACATAGAGAATTTTCTAACCATCATAAAAGATCATAGAAAGCATGGGCATGCTAGGGTGAATAACAACATCCAAATGTGACAAAATGATAAAAATAAATAAACATTATGAAAACTGCCATAGAGAAAAATAACAAGTACCTGGAAGATCCCAAGGAGCATATTTATACAGTTCAATCTCAGAAATAGCCTCAAAGATAAAGGATTTCCCCATTATTTTCCTCTTCAGGTAGTAACATACAAGCTCAACATCAGTTGGATGAAAGCGAACGCCCAGCGGGAGGGATGACATAGACATCATAACTTAAAAAAATTCTCGATCTCAGTTCTAAACAGAGTGACAAAATCAATTTTAGACCATATTGAGAGAAAAATAAAGTTAAACTATACGTATCAAAATTATTATCAAATATGACAGTAGTAACCTTCAAGACTTGGAACAAAATCCCTTAAATGGAATTTCACAATCACTTGGAGTTTAAACTAAGTTCCAAGCAAAAAAACCTTCCACGATATTTTATCAAGTCCAGTGCCGAAACAAGATTCGATTGGAACACCAGAACCAACTACCGCATATGAACCAAAAGTCACACCAAAGAAACCATGGGTTATCCTTTCTGATGTCAAAAGACATTTCAAATGCAAACTAAACCTGTAAAAAACAATTTAAGATTACAAGAAATTCATACGGAAATAATCCTACATCAATTAACGACAATAGAGAAGTTCTTAAACACAGTTTGTGTATATGTCAACACAGAAGACAAGACAAAGCTATAATAAAATAAAAAATATATATTAAAGGAATCATAAAATAACACAGGCATGCCATGGATAACTGAACCTACACTAGAATCATTAGTTATGGATTCATCGGTGGTTAAACAAATCAGAATATTTCTATAAATTATTAAGCAAACATGGCTTGACAATGATGATGAAGTAGGTGACAAAGTGAGCTCAAATGAAATGCTCCAAATGTAAAACTCATAACCAATAAAAAATTCTAGATATTTACTAGCCATGAAGAAAATAAACAAATAAATAAGAACAGAGCAATGAGTACACATTACTTGTAAAGAAGGCTATGAAGAAAGGACGAAAAAACAGCAATTTGTTGCATAAACCAAGTAAGAGTCCGCCAAGCTAAATTCATTATGAAACAAAAAGCCAAATAATCTGAGATCCAATCCTTTCATGCCTCAATGAAATGATTTTAAGGAGCGATTCAAATCTCATTTCGGTAAAATAAAAACTACATGATAAAGTGATCAATGTCCAACTAGAAATAAGAATCAGCTAGTTCCTAAAATATATGATCTTTATCTGAAAAACATGACGCTGATGGAATTACTTCTATGTAAACTTAAAAAGAAACTCTAATTTGGCTGAGCATGACGACCAGAATCACGCATATTTCTTAAAGTCGCAGTTTGCGTAAGAAACCATGTACATGCAGATTCAGAAGCAATGTTCAACACAACTTAAAAGCCAAAACTCATCAATGATGCTAATCAAGAAATGTTCATACAAAAATAAGCAAGCAACACCACTTTTACAAGAAAGACAACGATTGTTAATCAAAGACAATACAACTTAAAATGAACTCTGGCAGGATTGATGCACCGGGAGGGAGGGATAGAAAAATCTCACACTGTGTCCGTCTCAGATCCAAATACATAAAATAAAAACAAAGAATAGAGTGAAATAATAGGATATCCAACAGGACCGGACCACAATCATACTATTCAAACCCTAATTCAGCTCCGAACATCCTAAATAGAGACCGATGAAGGAGAACAGAACACGGGGAGATCAAGGGAGCAGGAAAACGAATCCTGGAAGGGGAAATGAGTACGAGAGAAGACTTACAGGGAGAGGGGTGAGAAGTCGAGGAGGCCGCGCCGCCGCTCTTGAGTCGAAACCTGATGAGCCAGCCAAATAAGGCAGCAGGGTTTGTACTTTGTAGCGGTATTTATAGGCAAGGGACGGGAGTGACTGGGCGAAGCGAAGGAAATGGAATGCGGTGGTTGGCTTCCTCTGCAAACCTCGTCTTGCGTCATGAGTGTTTGACAAATACAGTTCGGCAAACGCAACCTTCACAAATAAAAGTGCAGGCAAATCCTTGCGTTTTTAAAAATATCATTCCTTTTATAGCCCAGGTATTTTCCAATGACAAAAAGATAATAATAATTATCTCAAATGTTTTTTATAGTTACTTTTCAGATTAGAAATAAATTACATATAATTATTAATCCGAATAATAATCAATGCATGGGAAAAAAATATAAATCTGACTATTAATAAAAATTAATCGTAAATTTCACGATGAGAATATCTCATATATTAACCAACTACTCATACTAAAAATATGACCCAATATCACAAATGATTCGAGCATAATTTTTTTTTGTGTTGTGTAAGAAAAAAACTCTTGTTGTTTGGTAATTCATTTATTCATTATTATCGCATCATATCTAAAATATATTTCCATGTTTTACCTATTTAATCAAAGTAAAATATAAAATATATATATATTTAAATATTTCATCAAATATCAAATGAATATCTTTGCAAACTAATGAATCATTTTTAAAAAAATAATTTATTTATATCTATCAATAAATAATTTTGATTAAAATTGTCATTCATAAGTTTAAAACTCTCACATTTATTTCTAATTTGCGTCGTTGCACTTTTGCCTTTTGGTGTTTGTCTATTTGATGGTTTTATAAATCCATTCAATTTTTTTTTTCAAAATTTAAAGCCTTTTAGGGTTATTAATAATTTTTTAAAAATACTTAATAACCTTTTAAAAATATTTGATGGCTGAATCTATCAATATTTTTTATTCAAATTTTTTATTCCATTTATTTTAAAATTGCACCGCTGCATTTCTAGTTATCCCTAAATTTATCCACGTTCTTATTTTTCAAATTTGGATTTGATCTTGCGTCAAAACTCTCGGAAGATGATATACCGATGAACTATTATATGTGTTAACTATTGCTACTGGAACCATAAAGAGAGGGAGATTGAGGGGAGAAATCATTGTCAGCTGGAGCACCTGAAGATGAACAAAAGCTGAAAAGGAGGGTTAGAATAGCACCAAAGTGCTCCAGCGTTGTCGCTCCAATGCTTAAGTAAAAAATAGTTAAAAGATGGGAAAAATATACAAAGAAGATGAATAATGGAAAGCTCTCGGATCAAAAAAAAAAAAAACCTCCCTCCTCTTTGTGTTGAAATCCCTTTCATACTATTTTGATTCTTTATCTTCCTATATTAATGGTTTTCTACTATTCTTCTTGGTTATTTTTTTCTAGTGTATTAATGAATTGTGTTAATTATAGATATACATTGGGGGTTGTATTAATGGCATATAATTACGAATGCAAATTAGGGCCTTATTTTTTTGAGCTTCCCATGATCGGAATTGTTGGTGCAATCTTGGTTAGGTCAGGATTGACCTAGTTTGACTAGGCTCGGGTGAGCTTATGTCTAGTAAACTTGGTAAGCTTAAGGTTGGATGTTTCGATGTTTGATAATGATGTTTGAATATCGTGGAGTCAAGTGGATCAAGGTTGACTGGAGACTTGACTGGAAAAGACCTAGTGGGACTAGGTGAAGTCCAGGTGGATCGGAGAGATCGCACGCTAACATGGGAAAAGACCTAGTAGGATTAGGTGAAGTCCAGGTGGATCGGGGAGATCGCACGCTGGCACAAGAAAAGTCCTAGATAGGAACTAGGCAAAGGAAAGTCCAAGTCGATCAAAAGTTTGATCGGACAATGGGTGAAGAAGTTTTAACGAGTCTTGGTTGACCATGGTTAGACAAAGGAACCCCAGACTTGAGCTAAGCAGGTTAGGGTTGAGCAATCGATTAGGTGATCGATTGGGTTGTGTCTCGTTAGAACAGAAAGGTTCAAAAAGGTTCTTAATCGATTGGCTAATCGATTAAGGTGAACCTTAATGCATTGACTAATCGATTAAGGTGAACCTTAATGCATTAAGTAATCGATTAAGGTGGACCTTAATACATTGAGTAATCGATTAAGGTGGACCTTAATGCATTAGTTAATTGATTAAGGTGGACCTTAATGCATTAGCCAATTGATTAAGGAGGGTCGTAATGCATTAGCTAATCGATTGGGAGAGTTTTGTTGCGAGAACAAAAGCAGGCTGAATCGGGCTTAATCGATTAAGTGATCGATTCAGCCTCTTCTTGATCTATTGGACAATCGATTAAGGAGGATGTTAATCGATTGGTCAATCGATTACAGTGAAATCACGCAAGAGCACAGAGAAGTGTTGAATCGATTCAGCAATCGATTAAGATCGTCTTAATCGATTGGCTAATTGATTAAACTTCAAAAAATAGTCGTTGAACGGCTAAGTCTGACGTGGTAATCGATTGGGTAATCAATTAGGGAACTTTAGGCGTCGGGTATATAGGGTTTTCACCAAAGTTTGAAGCGTATCGCTCGACGGAGCTCGAGCAGTTGTTCTCCTCCTTCCTCGCTATTTCAAGAGAAGCTTTGGGGCATAGTGTTGCTGCACTTTCAAAGTTCTAGAGGCGGTCACAAGCTTGAAGAAAACAAGGAAAGTAAAGAGAGCTCATTTGTTGTAAATATTGTAAGATTTCTTTAGTATTTGCTTCCTCTTGTTGTATTCTTCTTGTAAGCTTGTAAGAGGTTTCTCCACCTCAATAAGGAGATCTTTCATAGTGTATAAGAGAGTGAGGAGAGTGGATCCTTGGATTAGTCACCTCAAGGAGGTGGATACCAAGTAAATCCTTGAGTGTTAGCATTGCTTGAAGTCTTCCACGGCGGTAAATCTTCTACAAGCAAATCGGAGCTAATCACCCCCCTCTAGCTCTCCTACCAGTCCCAACAAGAATGTTGGTTCTAGTCTAAGTCGAGATGTCACTCGACTGCCCGATCAACGACTTATCCAAGTTGAGAAGAGTTCTCCCGAGTAGCTTTCCAGTTGGGAGAGGAAATTACCGAGTGCAATTGAACCAACGAATCTATCCCAAGTGGGTCCCGTGGGGTAACAAATATGCCTTCGAACTTTCTTGAATGGATCTCCCAAGTGGAAGTGGGCAAGTGTCAAGTCGGCCTAGATTGTAGCCGAGTTAGGTGGTGAGTTAATCTGTGTGCAACATCTAGTTAGGAAGAAACACTTTCGACTATGCCTGGATAGGTATCCAAGTCATTCCAAAAACCATGCTGTCGAGTTAGGAATGGAAGATTCGAGTCGGGGAAATGACTCCTGAGCTGCTCATCAAGTCGGGAAAAGATTCCCGAGTGCTGATTGGAGAAGAAGATGTCGAGGGCTACCGAAACGGTGAGAAGCATTGGTTTAGGAACACCTGATCAGGAATGATACCATGACTAGGCGATGCTCGATCGGGCAGACCTATGGGGAGTTAATTGGACAATATTCGATTAGCAAGATCAGGCAAGTCACATGCCAACCAATCATAAATTTGCTTCTCCTATCGTGACATGTTGGGATAGATTATCTTTATATTAACTTTAATCTCTACCTAAGTACATATCTTGATCTTTGGAGGGACACATGGAGGCCCCTACTATTTTGACACGTTAGGATCATTTTAAGTCCATCAATCAAAAGTGTTTGATGATACTTAAAATATTACGAATTTTGAATAAAAGTTATTGATGGATTTAAATATTATTGAGTGTTAATGTGCTAGAATGATGGTTAGATTATTAATTAATTTAAATTTATATAGATAATAATGTAATCTTAGATGTTAAGTATATGTAGGTGTAAAATTAGTAATCTATTTATATGTAAATGAATTTTGAAGATATTTTTTTAATTATAATCATGTATCATAGTTGGCAGGATTGTGTGATTCCATGATCTGATCTCAATTGTTTTAATTGGGATCCCCAAATCGATTTTGCGTACAATTGTGATTCTACAAAGGTGAAAATGTTGGACCAGGTAGCAGATGAACCTAGAGTGAACAATTAGGTCCCACGGAAATTTTTCATCGGTCACCATGGTAAATCGGGAAGCGCTCGCAGTAGGTGGTCCAGAAGCCCAGAATCACAGGGTTCGCGCCCCATTTGAAAGAAAAATTCCTATAAAATATGTCGTAGTTAAGGATCAAATCGTGAATACTTAAGATAGTGATTAATCATCCTATCGCTGTATCATAGCTCCGAGGGCAATGATTCTACAATCATTTGATCTCTAAAAGCTTGGAATCATTTGATATCTAAAATCAATAAAAACAATTGTCTAAAAATTTAGCTATACGTTGATTTGTAAATTAGCTTGTGGTTATTCTATATGCTTTGAAACTTCACAATGTATTGTGCCTCCGTAAGCTAATTCATAAATCACTTTAGGGTCAAAATTTTAAGACATGTTCGAGGCTTTTAATTTTAACTAAGACAACTTAATATAAGTTTAGAATTAAAAAATATTAAAATGTTTAAATTTATTAGGTGTGAGTTGATTTATATATCAATCATAAAAAATAAAAAAATAAAAAATAAAAAATAAAAAATAAAAAAACTAATAAGTATAAGATTGTGTTGGGTTGACCGGAAGGGGGTAAATAGTCCTACAATTAAAGTTAATCAATTTTTCTTGCTTTCGAACTTAACAAGGATACATACGTTAATTAATCAGATAAAACTAACAACATATAAATAAAAACAAAAAACACAATAGGTTTACTTAGTTTGTAATTGAAAAGGTTGCTAGTTCAGGATAGTGAAAACTTAACTAAAAAGGTCTCACCCGTTGAAAGTGGAGTAGCCACTTATAGACTTTGAAAGCTCAAATTTCAAAGTATAGAAACGGAAATGTTAGTGCTGGTGTATTCTTTATCTCTAAATTTGAGCTCATCTGAATCCAACTTCAGTCTTCTCTTTGAGAAGGCTTCCTCCCGAGTTTCTCTTTGATGTGCCACGCCGCCCTTCTCACTCCATGATGTACTCTTCCGTAGGCCGTAACCTCTCATTCTTCGGATGCACCGAGCTCGTCAATTTCTTTCTTGTGCCATCATTTTCGCTCGCTACATTTTCCGTTCGATTTTTGTGTTCTTAAACTTCTGTATACTTAGATATAAGACATCAAATTATACAAGACCTAATTTAATTCGATTGATCGTTTTAAAACTAACCTAGATATTTACTGTAAAGATTTAATAGAGTGAGGGTATTTTCAGAAGATTAAAATTATAAGATAAATTAAAAAATTTAGATGGTATTCTGAAATTTAGGAAATTAAGGGGTCAAAATTAAAATTTCCCTTTAATTGTAGGTTAGGCCACTGTGTATGAGTAAATAAAAATGATGCCAAGATGACAACGAGGATCTACCCAACAATTCACCCACCAGACGAATATTTGTGAGGCGTATCCTTTCGACGCTGGAAGGTGACGCAACGCCGGATGCAAATCTTCGCACGGATGGCCGTCATCCACAAGTGTACCCTCATGATGATTGGTTGTAAGAGATATGAATCCTTGGGCCCCACTTCAAAGCTAGGCCCTTAATACCTGGCGAGGTCTGCAGAGTAGAAGAGAGAGAAGTAGGGAGGAGTCGCTCGTGGTCTGTCCGGTTTTACTGCTCGCCTGCTTCCCGATCATGGCTTCGGTTAGCAATCTCCTTTGCCTTTCGCTCTGCTACTCTCGAACACAATTCTTTTGAGTCGATCGAGAGTTGCATTTGCTGCTTTATTACGATCGACGGATAGCCCTCTTGTTTTTGCAATCCATGGATCGCAGTTCGTTTGAGAAGAGATTTAGGGATCCAGGAGCTGTTGCTGGAGAATGGAGATGTGTTTCCCTTTGATAGATTAGGGAAGTTGGTTTTTTCCTTTCAGTACGTAGAAATTATAGTGATTGCTCACTTTAAAATCGAATTTGAATTTGCTTACCGTGGTGATTCCTGTTTTTAGTTTGAGAAGTAACTCTTTTTTTTTTTTTCTAGCAAGATCTTAAATCTCGATGGAAATATTAACTCACCTGGGTTTTTAGACTAAGAATGGTTTTCAAGTTTTTTACTTGAATTTCTCTGAGCATGATTGTTGCCACTTGAATTAGGTCATTTTTCTTCTATCTTAAATTCGATTCCTCTTTTTCTTTAGCAGGAACCAATTATATTTTTCTACTTTAAAAATATATCTTATTCTGGAGCAATTCAAATGTGAGTGACCTTACTCTGATTAGTTAAGTCACTTTAATTTCTAGAGATCTTGAGAACTCCAGTATACAATACGCCAGAATAACAGTTCTCCCAAACAATTACATCAATGTTTGGCTGTCGTTTTGATACCATTTTCTTGATGATCTGGCTTTATCACATACAAGGTACGTTCAATTCCTAAGGTTGGAATTACTTGGTTGGGAAGTTAGTAGGAGGAAGAGGAAGAGGTAAATGTTAATGACTGGACTGTTGCTTGTATACTGAAACTTAGACAACAAATGTGGGGTTAATCAAATTGATGAGCTACTACAGTATACACGCAACTTGGACTATCTTTCCTTTTTTGAATCTACTTACATGTTGGATAGTATAAACAAAATTTGCTACTCCTGTACCACATTTTTGTTTTCGTTTTGAATAACTGCATGCATTGTTAGTGTGTAATCTCCATCTATTCATCAGAAACAATTTTCTTATGTTGCATTGACACTATAATATGGATTTTAACTTTTATAATATGTGAACAAAAATTATGTTAATTGATTCTTCTTTTCATTTTTTAGGAGATTGTAGTCCAGATATAGGCAAGATGATTATCCAAATTAAGTTTCCTTTTCATTTTAGGCTAATGCTCAATAGGTGGGTTTCTATGTAGATCTAAATTTGCTTGAATACTTTGTCAAAAAATATTTACAACAACAATGTTATTGTATTTGGCAAATTGTGCTCGTTTATAAGAGTCATATAATGATAGCCAAATATTCTTTTTAAAAAATCAATTAATTAATCAAAAAATATCTTAGGGACCATTCTTTAGATTAAAATAGGTTTGTCTAGGCTTATATTAGATTATCATTTTTAAGAAAATGACAATGTTTATCTAAAATAGGATACTTTGATTGTCGATGGGTGTTCCTTTTATCCATGAAGCTATGAGTTCATATAAATATTTTGGATGATCCATCTTAGTTCTCATAAATTTAAGCTCATCCTCCATATAAGTGTATTTTTTAAAAGCTTCACTCTCTCTCATGTATTTGTGGTAGTAGTGTTCCCTCTTATGTGATGGAATTTTTTGCCTTTTCCAAAATGATATATGATGGTTAAATTAGGGCAAACAGATAATGCATGATGATATTTTCAAAATTTTGAAGGATAATTTTTTTTAGAGAAACTAATAATAGGCAAACATTTTAAATTACCAAGTAAATAAAAGTAAATCTCTAAATAGAAAGAAAAGACAATTATGGAGATGATCTGAGCCTTGTTTGAGCGTTGCACTTGATGTCTCCTCATTGCAATTTTACAATTCTAATTCCTGTTGGATCTATTCAGCCTTGTATTTTGGATCCAGTAATCTTGTGACTCTTGTGTGCAATTTTATGTCCTTCGCATTGTCTTCGACAAGATTCAAAGCTTGGACAACATCTAGTATTCTACTAATTTTTCTCCTAAAATGGCCACCGCTCAAATGTTTTTTTTTTTGAAAGGATGCTAGAATGATTAATAAATCTCCCTCCCGTGATCATGTCAACTCAACATTGTGGAAGGATGTTGTATCAATCGAGCCTGGAGCAGTGTCGTGGCCTATGACTTAGAGAGATTTGTAGGAGAGGGATCTAGGAGGCATGACTGGTGAAGGCGATTGCAAAATCAATTGTGGGTGGTTGACTACTGGGATTGTTTGTTTAGCTCAAGGTTGACATTGCCTATAATGCATACTCAAGGCAGAGCGATTATGGTGGGGATCTACTTTGTCCCACCGACAATTGGAATAGGTGGGGCTAGGTGTGGTCTGGCCAGTGTGGAGATGATAAGGGTAAGGCAAGCACATAAGTTATAAGGTGGATTTTGGTTTGCTGATAGTTGTGCGTGAGCAAGAAGCTAATCTACAAAGGTGACCCACTTGGTGTGAATCTCTTTTGTGTGTAGGAGTAGGGCGATGCACTAAGAACTGAGATCCCTATTGAACTTGGATTCCCCATTGGCCACATAGGGGTGAGAATGGATCCACTCAACAAGCATCAACACTTTTGAGTGATGTGGTGAAGTTGATGTGGGTGTTGATGAATAAGGGATTCACAGGCAACAACCTAGTGATGGAGCAATGAGCTAGGCTAGGTTGATTCTGTGAAAGAAACATGCACTTGTATTTGAACAGACATTGTAGAAGGATGCAATACAAGTCAGGCCTTGAGTAGTGTTGTGGCCTACAACGTAGAGTGATTAGTAGGGGAGGAATCTAGTTGGTGTAATTGGTGGAGGTAACCACAATATTGTGGGTGGTTGAGTACTAGGATTGTGAGTTTGGCCCAAGGTTGGCATTGCCTACATTGCATGCTCAGGGAAAGGCAAAACAATTATGGTGGGGATCTGCTTTGTCCCATTAGCAATCAGAATAGATGGGATTAGGTGTGGTTGGGTCTTTATGGTGTGGAGACAATAAGGGCAATGCGAGCACATAAGTGACAAGGTGTGCTCAGGTCTACAGATAGTTGTATGTGAGTGAGAAGCGAATCAGGTGTTAGTGATTCCTAGCTTTGGAATATCGCAACAGAAGTGACAGGCTTGGTGTGAGTCTCTTTTGTGTGCAGGAGTAGAGCGACACTTTGAGAGATGAGATCCCTATTGAACTTGGATGTGCCCATTGTCCACGCAAGAGTGATTGCGAATCCACTCAACAATCAAGGCACTAATGAGGGTAGTGGTGAAGCCAATGTGGGTGTTGATGAATAAGGGACTCATGGGCAGCAACCTAGGCTTGGAGCGGTAGGGTAGGCTAGGTTGATTATGTGAAAGGAACATGAATTTGTAACCCAGTAATTGGAACTAGTATGGGTGGAGTTTAACCTCACATAGAAGGAATCTGATTGAGGGTGTGAATGCCGCTGAATCACCAATAGGATGAAATAGGGATTGTAGATGAAAATAAAACCAAATTAGAAATTCAACTCTAGTGCCAATTAATGTAGTACAAAAAATCGCACCACAAAATTCCAACTCTCAAACTCACCAACGAGAAAGATAATATAAAACTAAAAAGTGATTTAATACATGATATCTTAACCTCTTTTATAGACTAGAAATAAGAATAAAATATCTAACTAATCTTTAAAAATTATAACAAACTTTAAAAACCAAATCTTCTCTAAAAATTATAGTAAACTTTTGAGAACTCTTTAAAACGAAAGAATTTATAGAATCTTAAATTTCTAAAATTTAAATAGAACTTTTTAAATTGATCCTTAATTTTCAAATTGCATCAATATTATTCAAGCAATGGAACTTTAAGTAATTGCAACTTATTGATATCCATGTATATTATTGATTGTAGCTGATTCTACTCATATCCATATATGGCTTCTACATTAGGGTAGATCATCAGTGCTATCATGTTTGTCCTGATTATTGGGACTAGCTATATAAATCTTATCCTTCTTTTACTGTATGCAACCCATATCATTACTAATAGGTACACTTGACTAGATCATCACTGGCTTGTCGCAGTTGCTTTTTCTTCCCTCTTCATAGTTTTTCTTTTTCATATCTTTGATTGGTTTATATCAATCCACGGCTGTTAAGACTTTCCTTTATCACAATCAGGATAAGGGCCAACCACTACCCAAGTTCGGAGAGTGGGATGTGAACAATCCTGCCTCAGCAGAAGGTTTCACTGTCATATTCAACAAAGCCCGAGATGAAAAGAAAACAGGTAGTAACTCCGGTGCAACACCAACAAGAAATGATGGAGGTGATTTGCAACACGATGATGCCTATCAGTATCAACCAAAAAGCGTATGCTTCTCATCTTATTTCTCTCCTGATTGTTTTCTCTTTGGCCAACTTTGCTTTTTACGATCAACTGAAAAACATATGCATTCATTTGAAATCGTTTAGATTCGAATTTAGTGTTTCGCAGCATCACTTCACTAATCTCTCTAATTAATTCGGTGCAGCGCAAGTGGTTTTGCTGTGGTTGATTTTTGTCGAGCAGATTTGCTGTAGCAATCTTAGTTTGAGGTTGCAAGGGTAAACAGACTTTGTTTTAGCGTATATATCCGACTGAAATTATTATACCCCAGTGCTCCGTATGTATTCTACTATATATTCTGCCGAGAAAAGCCTATACTTGGGTGGAAGTTGTTTACTTTTTTATTCTGTATTTTTTAAACTATTTCCTGAGAAATTTGCATAAAATATCAATTTTTGTGTTTTGTGTAAAAATAATTGAATTTTTTCCTATAGGAATAGGATCAGAACAAGGGTTAGTGCTTTGATGGCTCCTCTTACACACTGATCCTCAGTTCCATGATACAACAAACATAGCAATGACAATCAACAACAGTTAATAGCTTTAGCTTGGAAGATGACCAGAGAAAAATGGATTGAATTGATAGAGCGTTGTATAGGTATCGCCCTTTTGAGTCCATTAGATGTGCTTCTTTTAGGATTGTCATTATTGACTAATGTTGTTTGGTAGTTGAGTCAACTCTAGGTTGCCGACTCACTCTATTGGGTAGGTTTATTGCTTTGAAAAAAATTTATTAGGTGCCAAGTACTTATAGAGTTTATTTACAATTCTAGTTTGTTGAACGAGGATTGACGGAATTGATTGTTGCCTGCCTATTAAAATTTAGACGTGTGGTGTTGTGCAGTTAAGCCACTGTGAGCTAATAGCATCCTTGTGAGCTCACAGCCAAGCCATCGTGAGCTAGTGGCCAAGCCGCCCTAGTTGCGAGTTTGTGGTGGCCGCACGAGCAGCATACTCATTATTGAGATTGTAGTGGTATAGTCTCTTTTCCCTAATTGCGAGCTTCCTCCTCTTTCTTCGCCATGGATCTCTTTCTCTAGAGAATGATCTATTTATTCTGTTTAGAGAGAGTGTGACAATGAGCTAGTGATAATGCAATGATGCCTTAAGTGGTCGTGTCCAACTAAGATGTTTTGACGTGTTGAGTATAAGATTTAGGTTTACTTTTGTTATTGATGTGCGCATGAAATCATGCTGGTGGAGTGCACATAGTCCGTGACGCTTGACTTCGTGTGACCAAGCTAATGTGGCTTTAGTGCTTGAGACCCGTCAGAGATGAGACTTGAGAGGAGGATGTAAGACATCCAAGGGACGATAGTGTTGGTCTAATCATGTTCCAAATAATGTGTTTGACAAATAACTTAAGTTTGCTAATATTATATTTATTGATGTGATGTGTCAAATGTATAGATACAGATTATTTAACTTTAATTATTGTAGATGTAATAGATAAAGTTAGAAAGTTGTTGGTTAAGGTTGATAAGATACAGACAAACATAAAGTGTTGGAGAGAAAATCTCTTGACATATAAGTTGTGAATCTACGAGCGGATTGTATTTTAAGTGTTGGTAGATCATTACTTGGGCATAGACTTATCGAGAAATAGGTGCCCTAGGTCATAGTTGATCAGGATAAAGAATCTATGAAGAAAATTTTATAGTAAAATATAAAAAGATTTAGCGCAAGTTTGGTACAGGAGAGACAGGAAGATGATTGAAGATGGAGCAAAAAATAATATTAAAAACTATATTTTAAACAAGTTTGATGATTGACAATAAAAAAACAAAGTTGTCAATTTTTTAATTCTAGAGGTTTTTTTTCTTTGTTGATTATCTAATCGATTGTGAGTTTATTAGATCGAGAATGATCGACAAGAACCCTGGGATTACGATAGTAAGCAGTTGGGGTGAACTCTCTATATAATGAGGTTTGAATTTTATCTACCATATATTACACTTGAATAGTTCAGATTATTTGTGATGTTGAGTTGTCTGTTAGGATTTTTTTTAATTTATGAAAATTTTATTCGAATGGGATGAGATACCTTCAAAATTAATCGGATCCAAAGAGAGATATTTAACTTATTAAAAAATCAATAAAAACAATAAAAGGAATTACTATTATTTATAAAATTAAATTTTTAAAAAATTAATAAGTTAAATGCTAAATAAATACCTTTCAAATGATTTTTTTTATTTTATTTCTTTTTATTAATTATTTGTCCGCTACGTTTGTTTTTATTTTACTGTGAAAGATTGAAGTTTTTTTTTTACAGAAGGGCGTGGGTTGTCACAGATAAAAAAATATATATATTTAAGATAATTGTCGTATTCATTTAAATTTATTCATTTACATATTTTAGAAATTTCCAAATTAGTATAAATCTTCGGTGGCAGAAATGTAATTGTCTTGACCCACTTCTGCAATCCATAACCGACGCCTACTCTCCCTTCTCTCGTCCCTTGCCCTTCTCGATCTCGCTTGACGTCGCCGGCAACGATCGAATAGCATCCTGCCGACGAACGAGCCCTAGCAGGTGTTTTTTTTTGTCAAAAATTTCCCACCCTCGGTTCTTTGTCTAATTCATACATCGGATTTTCCATTAAACCCTAAATCGGTTTCTCCATTCTTTTCCATCTTGCTTGGTGAACCTTCCTTTAAATCCTGGGGAAGTGTGGCAAAGATTTTTCTTTCGATACTGTCCAACTCCTCATCTGTTATGCGTTCCGTGCTTTGGTAGGTTTCCTTTATTTTACCTCGTTAAAAGTACAACTTTCTTGTAATTTTAGGGGTAGATCACTTCGTTGCGCTTCTGTTGCTTTTAAGAATACAAGTACTTGAAGATTAGTAGTTAAGATAGGATTGTGAAACCCTTGCATCGTAATTGTTCATTGATCTATTCTGACCAATGGATACCAAATAATGCTTTAACTGTAACCGAGTGGTGAATGGTGATGGGATGAATGCGATTGGCATTATTTTTAATATGGAAAGTGAAAATTGATGTTTTTTAGAATTAAATTTCACAATTTGTTGTTAATTTTCAGTGTATGATTTTGTTAGTTGGCGTGCTTTTCAGTTTTCAACTTGAACAACTTAAACTCAGTGCCATTCAGTGAGTTGAAAAGAAATGTTGGGCGGACTCTATGGAGACCTCCCCCCTCCTTCAACAGCCGATGAGGAGAGAAGCAGCAGTTCATCTGTTTGGTCAAGCAGTGCAAAGATGGCACCATCCACATTGCGAAAACAGTCAACCATTCTCCAACCTCAATCTGTTTTGAAGAACCAACAGTTGCATATTAAAGCAAAATCTTCACTCACTCCGCAAGTGAAGGAATTGGGTGCTTCCACCCCCTTAAATTTGTCAGAAAATGGTGGTAAAGCCCAATCCTTTCATCCAGCTCTTGTTGGGGTGACATCAACGGTCTTAGAGGAGTATGATCCTGCTAGGCCAAATGATTATGAAGATTATAGAAGAGAGAAGAAGAGAAAAGCTGCAGAGGAGGAAATGAAACGAGAGTTAGAGAGGCGGCGCCGGGAAGAGGAGGAAAGGGATAGAGAGCGGGAACAAAGGGAACGGGAAGCTACAGAGAGAGAAGAGAATGGTTATCGATCAAGGTCCTCTGCACTGAGTATATCTGGTGAAGAAGCTTGGAAAAGGCGTGCTGCCAAGAGTGAAGGAGTTGCTCCTAGGTCACCTTCCCCACCTTCAAGTGGAGATGGATTTAGCATTGGAAAATCAACGACTGCTGGATTGGGAATTGGTGTTGGTGGCCACATGACTGCTGCACAGAGGATGATGGCAAAGATGGGCTGGAAAGAAGGCCAAGGACTTGGCAAGCAGGAACAGGGTATTACTACTCCTTTGATGGCTAAAAAGACTGACAGACGAGCTGGGGTGATTGTTAATGCTAGTGAGCCTAAATCTGAGAAGAAGGTGAAAAGTGTTAATCTCAATGGCCCACCCACACGTGTTGTGCTACTTCGAAACATGGTAATATGCTTCTGAATGTTCTTGATTCAAATTCCAATCTCATCTTCTATCATGCAATTATCTGATACAATCTTATGTTTATATTTTGTGGTATTCTTGTATCATTCTTTCCTTAGGTTGTCGCAACCTAACATCACATCAATTTTACAGTTCTGAATCTTTTAATCTTTTTTTTTTCTTTCTGGGATCGTAATGGTGGCATATTTCATCAATGCAACTTAATTGGGTCTCTGCAAATTGTAAGCATTAATAAAGTCAATTGACCTCGAGAATTGGAATATATGGCTTTGGAGATGTTTTATGAATAATCTATTTACATCTTAAAATTCCTTCCTTGTGTTGATATATTGGGTACATTTGTTTTCTGGAAAACATTTTTTTGATTTTTTTTGGGTTTCTTGTGTATGGTGCATCAGGAAATATTCCAAGTGGAAGTCATTTTCCCAGGTAAGTCATTGGCACCCCCTCCTTTATCCCCTCTAACACCCCTATTTTCCCCCTTTGGCAGAGGTCTTGGTGAGCTAGAGCTTTGATATGGTGTGCCTCCCTCATTGCATAGGTCTTGGTGCCCTGTCACAAGCTCACTCGAGCGAAGTAGGTATTGGGGTGCTGCTTCTCACGAGCTCCCTCAAGGTAGAGTAGGCACAAATCAAGTTGCTCTTTCATTTGATCAAATTGGACTGCCTAGAAGCAGAGCTCCCAGCGGTCTCTCATGAGCTCCCTCAAGCCAAAGTGAGTTGGACCAAGCTATCTTATTGGTTGATCTGGTGGGTTAAGTAAGAATTGTGCAGAAGCTCAATTCAACAAAGCAAGCATGTATTAGCCAGGGCTTGGTCAAGTAGGATAGGTGTTGTTCCAGCCAAATACCGTGAGTGATCGAGCCAACAATCTGACTCACGCGCTCCTCGAAGGTTGTTGATGAGGATGATGAAGATGACTTGAAATGCACTCCACAAGAGGGTTAGACTAGTCAAGAGACGAATCTCGGGGCCACTCTGACGCTCATGTTAGGGTTTGCTTGAGGGAAAATGCAAGATGGGGAAGATGAGAAGGAGAGAACCTGGTCTAGGGTTTCGAAATTGAAATCCCCTGTCATTACCTTTACTAGTTTTTATATGGTTGTCAGGAGAGCCTCTCCACGTTGTACATTCCTCTTCCATTGTCCTCGTGCAAGCCGACTAGGGAACCTCATCTGACAGCCATTAGTTTCCCTTCCTTTCACGAAGTGACGCGTACTCATAGGAGAGCATCTCGGAGACCAATTCTGACAACCTAGTAATAGCCTTTTCGTTCAACCGGCACCACGTGCCTTGGAATATTCATGGAGGAATAATCCTAATTATGAGGGGGTTGCTCTACTCTTCACATGCTTTAAGCAAATCACACGAGGTGTAGACTGCATCGGAGGATGTGGAGATGAGGAGATGAAGCTATTTCAGAGTGGTCTTGAAAGTAGACGAAGTTGGGACCTGAGGTGGTGCCAGGATGTCGAGATCTGAGACAGAGATAGAAACATGGAGGATGTCGGTAGGTCGAGCCAGGATGGCAGGATCTGAGATTGAGATAGAATTATGAAGGATGTTGGCTGAGGCCGAGCCAGGATGTCGGGATCTAAGACTGAGATAGAATCATGAAGGATGTTGGCAGCTGAGGCTGAGTTAGGATGTCGGGATCTAAGATTGAGAGAATCATGAAGGATGTCGACAGTTGAGGCCGAGCTAGGATACCTAGATCTGATACCGGGATCTGAGACTGAGATAGAATCATGAAGGATGTCGGTAGCTGAGACCGAGTCAAGATGTCGAGATTTGGGAGTGAGTGTTTTAGACCGGTATTTAATCAAGCTTGAGCTTTTTTGTGTTTCCGCCTCATCTTGACTTTGACCAACAACTACTTGACTCGTGGGGGCCACAAAAACCGCCACATCAAGTGTGTATCAATGTGGAATTCAATTCGACCTCTAGATCAATTGGGAAAGGGAAGCAAAGGAATATATCTTATTTTACCCAGCCAAACAAGGAAAAATATTTTATTTTCCCTGTAGAAGTTTTCCTCAGAAATTTGTTTTAGATAGGTATGTTATTTTCTTGAAACAAATACCCTTAGCTTCAAATATATTCCTGGATCGATTTCCGGAAGTGACTGGACTAGATTTATTTTTAGTTTTTATCTTGTTGAAAGCCAAAGAACTTGGTTGTTTGGAAAAGGCTGATTGCTAGCAAGGATCAATTGTTGGTCATGTTTTATTATCACATATAGGAATAGCTAGAGGAGGAAAGGATTACTGCTTATGCAAATGGCTGCACTTCTCTATTTCCTTTGCATTTTCCAAACTGTTCTGATTTTTTGTTTTTTCTCTGTGTTAAAGTGAAAAACAGCAAAGCACACTACCCGTATGCAGTTGTGGATTCATGTTCTTCCCCCTGACATTTTTGGACATTCTCAGTACTGAATCTTTTCCTGTCAAAGTAGCAACACACTAGAAAAATAGAATTCTACTAATAGCTCACTTTGAAGAGCAACCTGGTGAAAGATTGAAAGAGCAGTTGGTGCTCATGAAAAATCTTTTATATTGATTGGAATTCAGCATCTCTCATCTCGGCCCTACCCACCCTAACACCCTAGAGATTGGCCTTCCAAAAATTTTATAGAATCACTTATATTACTTTAGGTAAATATTTGAACTTAAATCTGATTGAGAGAGATGGAAAGGTATGATACAATTGTGAAAGATTAATAAGATTTTAGAAGTTGCATTGCTTCTGCTGCCTCAAATGTTGGTTCCCACCTTATGTAATGATATTTGGCACTCTCTTTTAAGATATATAGTAAAAATAAAGTGTCCCATGCAAAGTATGCTCCCCGTGATTTACATGTCTGCATCTAGTCGGGGGCCCGGCGATACTAGGTGCTTAGGATGAACGTTATCAACTTTTGCTCCAATAGTAAAAAAAAAAAAATAGAAATGTTTCAAATGACAATTTTTCCATCATACCGTGTTTTAGTTGAGGATTGTAGACAATTGCAAATGATAATGACTTTCCTTCCCCAGGTTGGACCAGGAGAGGTAGATGATGAGCTTGAAGATGAGGTCGCATCAGAGTGCACAAAGTATGGTACTGTTACACGTGTGTTGATATTTGAGATAACACAAGAAAACTTCCCTGCAGAAGAATCAGTCAGGATCTTTGTACAATTTGAGAGACCAGAGGAAGCCACGAAGGCATTAATCGATCTCGGTGGGCGTTTTTTTGGTGGAAGAATTGTGCATGCTTCATTTTATGATGAGGAAAGGTTTGGAAACAATGAGTTGGCTCCGCTGCCTGGTGAAGTAGCTGGTTACTAATGCAAATATTAACCTGAGAACAACTCGGTGGAGATTAGCCTTGCATGGCGAGTTTGCGATTACCTTTCTGGTTATTTGTGTTTGATGTGCTCCTCTGGTATGCTAATCTACAGAAGCCTACAAGGCATGTCTCCCTTACCTTCTTAGCTACTCATTTTGTTGTTCATGCTGCATGTTAGTGTTGCATAACAGTTCATTAGTAAAGAGGTGTTTGTTAAGATGTAAACTTGGAAACATGGACAGGTAAGATCCTTAAGTGGGGGAGGAAGTGTTTTTCCATGGTCGTTTTCTTAAACTGCATACGCTGCTATCATGGTTCACATGCAAATTCTAGTTATATGGTATGCTCTTATTTTGGTAGTTTATGTTGATCATTTCATGGAATATTGGTTCAACATGATCGTTACCAGTATCAAACAAGTTATTCAGATGTACATATCTGCCTATCTGAATCTAACTCTCTGCCATCAGAATTCTTCCTCTTGCTAATGATGCTAATAATGATTGCTCGTGCATTATAGTTGTGTTTATAAATTTTTTGTCATAAACTAGGATTTAAACTGGGCTGTTACTTACTAGTGGCAATATTATGATGTTAGATTAATTACATTGATCTTTTTAATCACATAATCTCATTGTGCATTTTAAATAATTATCATGAATGTAATTGATAGATGGTGGCTATTCTTGGAATGTTAGACCATGTTGGCGGTATTTGGTGTTAGTGCAATTGTTGTCATGTTTGATCATAATGTTTTGATGTATTGATTAAAGTGTTACATTACCTTTGTTATTGATGTATGTGTTAAGTTTGAAAGAAAGATGTATGGGACATTAAGAAATCATAGTATGAGAAAGATTGGGTGATGTTGGAGAATCTTGTGGAGCTTGACTTATCACGATCAAGTTGGTGTGGCATGATGGCTCGAGGTATATTGGAGATCAAAGCAAAATGATATGGACTCAACTTAAAATACAATGGTATAATACCATGGTATAATACAATCTTGTTATACAATGGTATTCTCCAGAAGAGAGAGAAATTATATTTTAATCGACTCAAATTAAAATCGAACACAGTTTGTCTTGAGTCAACTTCTTGATTAACTCAGGGGCGCTTGGTAAGCGAGTTTAGAAGGTCGAAATGGGAATGAAATCTATTTCATTCCCATTGATGATGCTTGTATACGGGAATCAGAATCAAAATAAAGATATGATATTTTGATTTCATAACCTATCCTTCATTAGGTTATCATCAAATTCATACATCCCTCAATCAAACTCATTATCATTTTCATTGTCAAATTTATACCAAGCTCCCCTCAATATATTAGTTGATTGCCAATTATAAGCCATTGACTTCGACACACTTATCTTGATCGAATAAAAGATAACACTTAATGTCCAAAATACATATCACTCGTAATTTCTCACAACTCATGTTAAGAGATTTTACTTTCAAAATTTCTCATGCGATAGGTATCTGATCGACTTCAATTTATCAAGACTTCTGATTTGTCAAGAGGCATCACCTTCGGATTTCTTATCTATCAATACCTATTGGACTTGCTTCCTTATTTACTAGCACTTACTAGGCTTCTCCTCTGTTAAGTATTTGATTCTCGTTCAATTTTGACTTTCTTCATCTATACATACTTGTTGAATGTTTAGATGTCTTCCTTATAGACATATAATTAAGAACGTACTAAAAGCTTTTGTTAGAAATATCTATATGAAAAATGAATCACCTTGTCTTAGATGATAATATTCATTTCAAACTATCTAATATTGTCGGCCCCGATTTGATAAGGGGCGTAGCTATATAAGGCCGGGTGGTGCGATCGCCTCC
Organism: Boesenbergia rotunda; assembly: GCA_024364735.1. Taxonomy (NCBI): domain Eukaryota; kingdom Viridiplantae; phylum Streptophyta; class Magnoliopsida; order Zingiberales; family Zingiberaceae; genus Boesenbergia; species Boesenbergia rotunda. The sequence continues at coordinate 95,991 of JAGFNQ010005325.1, forward strand.
TTGAAATTCATGAAAAATATCAATATGATTGGAAAAAAATTAAAAAATATATATAATTATAATTTTTGAAATTTTCTAAATTTTTTCTAAAAAAATCCAATTTAAAATCTTTCAGTCGAATCTCTTTTGCTCCTGGGTCAGTTTTTTTTCTCTTTTGTCCATTTGTCTTCTACCTCTTCTAATCCAGATTTTTTTTGTCCTCGTTCTATTTTTCTTCTTTATATAATTCCTTTCTTATTTTTTCCTAACTCTAATTTGATCCTCAAAATCTTTCATCGCACGTCACTATCATTGTCACTCACGTCGCTATCACTGCACACCAATTGCTACCCGTGTCGTCATTTGTCACCAGCGTCGCAGTCGTCGCTTAGCCAATGTCGACGCTCCACATAAAATACCTTTTGATTCAGGTAAAATTTTCTTGTCTGAATTTTTTCTTCGTCGAGACCATATATCGTTTGCTGCCAGCGCAGACCAAATCCCGATTCGGAATCAACAATTCTACCATTCGAAATCATTGGTTTGACAGTTCCTAGAGAATCATCCATTAACATTAATTATCTAAGACGATTATAATTTAGGGTTATGAATCGTCAATTCACGATTCCTTACGATTAGATTTTCATTATTTTTTTAAAAAATAAAAATTATAAATTAACTAAACAATTCTTCTAATTGATATCATTTATAAATTATTATTATTTACTCTCGAATTTTTTATTTTATATAGTATTTTTATATAGAAAATAAAACTATTAATTAGATATTAAATAATGGAATATAAATTTATTATAGTTTAGATGGATATGACATTTGAGATCAGGGTTTAAAATCTAATAATAGTATTTTTTTAACACATTTTATTACTAAAAAACATTATTAAAATTAAAAAAATCAATTAACGGGAGTGAATCAGTGGTTCGATTAAAATAGAAACTAAATAACCGAGTAACTAATCCGTTGACTTAATTATAGGCTTGGGTTAGATCTAGTTCAGATTCAGCCCCAGGGGTAGATTTATGTCAGCGTCACCATCATCGCTTCACCTGACATCGTTGCTTTATCCCTTCTGAGTGAAAATCCAATTTATCTATCTATTTTGATATAGATAGATAAATTACGAGCGCCCAATCACAATAATACATATAATAGAGCAAGGTAAACTACTAAATTTATGTGACGACATCATTATATGAACCATTTGTTTCAGCCTGTGGGGCGACAATCACCTTACCAATCTATTAATATAGTCATTTGTATACAATGACAACTAATTTTTTTTTTGACCAATCACTATGTATCATGTCAATCAACTCGATTACGTTAATTAATTTTCACGAGATGATTGATGATTAATACGTGAGTATTATCAACTTGAAGTCTGAGGATCAAAATCTGACAAAATTAATGTGTCCGTTCTTTCATGCACTAGCCACAGTATCCAGATTAATAGTTTCGTAATTTATCTCTTCGGTATTGATTTTGGGATGGATTAATAGAGATAATAACAATGAATAAACTATTTTTTTTTCATCTCTATTATGCTAATCGGCTTTATTTTTGATATAGTTAACTGAACTATGAAATTTTAATAGACGCATTTTAAAAATTCTTTGAAAAATATTTGGTCTAAAAAAAAACTCTGTGAACACATGTAATATTAAAAGATTTATAAAGGAAAAATAAATTTAAAAAAGAATCCTGCTAAGATTGATACACTTTCAAAAATCAGGGGTAAAAATAATTCTTGAATTTAGTAGTATCAATTTTTTTTTGAAACAGAATATAAATAACTTCATATCTCAGATAATACTCTATGACCAAAATTCACTTTCAAGTGTAACATTTATAAGCATAGTTTCTTATCAAAATAAGCATTAAATAGGTCATTTGAGCGTATAAGAATCAGTATTTTAAAAATCGATATAGACACATGTAATATTTTAAAAAAAAATCGATTTATACACCTAAGAAATAAAATTTATGAAAAAAAACCATGGGGGTTGTTTTCTTTAGGGAATCTTTAATTCATCACTAAAACATCAAATTTGGTATCAAACCCATACCAAAACATTCCAACTAATACATTAAAATTTATCCCAAATTTGGTGGTGGAATTTTTTAATTTTTTTAATATTTAAAAATTCTTATTATATTATATAATCAATAAAAGCAAATATAATATATATTATTAAATATTATATTACTAAATATCATTATAAAAATTAATTTATAATTATTATTTTTTCCATAATTATTTATTATAAATATAAATTAAAAAATAAATAGCGTATTTTAATTTTATTAAACATAGTTATAAAGATTTAATTTAATAAAATTTTATCTATTAAGTATATTTTAAATTTTAATTATATTTATAAATTATATTACTAATTTAAAAAAACATAATAAAATAATTAAAATTTTGTTATGCATAAATGTAAAATACATCATCTATTATGTTGACATACAAAATAATTAGATGTAAAATTTTTAAAAATTAATTTATTAAAATAAATGAAATATTAATTTTAAAATAATAAGTATGATATAAAGGTTACTGAATTAAAATTTACGTGGATAATTAAATTTTGAATAAGAGGAAATAGAATATTTTAAGGAATGTTTTTTTTGTGTGATATGATGTTAACGGGTTAGAGCGAAATAGTATTTGGTGTTAAAATTGTATCATTCTAATATATAATTAATATCAAATATAATATTTTGGATTGGAGATGGTCTTAGGTTCCAACTATGACGGTAACGATTTTCTTTTAATATTTTAAAATAGCTTTTACAGAAAAAGTTATTTAATCCCTCAAAATAAGATAATAATTGATATAAAACATTTTTAAAAAACAAAACAATCAAAAAGAAAAACAAATGCGATAGTTTGAGCTGAATTATAGGGAAAGTGGTGGCGAACCGGCCCAATTCCGCCGAGGTACAGACTCAGTGCATGTAAGCAAGATCACATCTCGTCCGTCCATTCCAGTCAAAAGGGTCGTTAGGGTTTGGCACCTGCGTCGATAAATAAGGACGAACCCTTTCTCTCGTCACAGTAGCAAGGGAACGACGCCGCCCGCCCAACAAATGTAGGTGGTTCTCTGAAACATGGAGTCGAATCGTAGGAAAGGGCAGAGGTAAAAACAAAAAAAAACCTAGCTTTGCCATCTTTTTGTTCTTCCAGTTTTCTCCTAATCCGATCTAGCGCGTGTTTAGTTCCTTTGTTCGATGAAGTTACTGTTTGCCGTTTAAAAAATCACGGACTCTGTGTTCAATCTTTCGATTTGAGTGAAGAGCGACGTTCTTTTATCATCTATCGGAGTTGATTCCCGTGATGAGTTTTCTGTTTCAAATTTTAATAGTTTTTAGTTTTTTTTAAGATTATTAATATTAGTTTGGTTGAACAATGACGATGCTTGTTATGTAGACTAGAGTCTCTGATCTCTGGCTATTATTTTGTCCTAGAGGTTGATGACTATCCCTTGGCTGTCTGAGTTCAACCTGCCCAGATCTCGCTATAATCAGATCCATCCATCCTTTTTTGCACTTTTTGTTTTTTTGATGAAATTTAAAAGCGCATTATGATTGTTCGCTCTTTCAATTTTCTGCTCATTTTGAGATGTTGAGATTTAGCAGGAGTTTTCGTTGAGTAATGATGATGCATTTATTTGGACTAGAGTTTCTGATCTCTCTGGCAATTCATTTGTCAGTGATTGACGACTAACCCTTGGCTGTCTGATCTCAATCCTGCAAAATTAAACTCACTTTGGATTAGCTCTTGATTTCATATTCATTCTCTGCCGTTTTCTTCCAAATCGATCTGAGTTTGTATGGTGTTGGTTGCGCCCATTACCAATTCCAGGGGATTATCCGTTCTTCCTGGTATAATGGCTCGGGCGCCAGATTGAGTTTGTGTGGTTATCCTGATTGATGGATTAATTGGGTTCCATTTATCCTGGAAACGCCATGCATATTATTTGTTTTCCACTCTCAAATGTTTACTTCCATCTTATAATGGAAAAGGAAACTAACGGCTCTGCATCTTTATACGATCGTCCTTCAAGGTTCAGACTATTTTTAATCAGAATATGTTAATATTTTTTGTGGCTTATCTTAAGGTATTAATATTTTGGTAAATTACATGAAATTTCTTAATTCTCATTTGATGTTAGCATTCACTCTTTATTTGATTAATTCTTTGTATTCACTTCTTGATCTTTATAAGTATAAAAGAGTTAAAATTAAATATATATTGTAAATATTTAAGTATTATAAAAATTTAATTATAAAAAAGTAAAAATTAAATATAAAAGAGTGAAAATTAAGTATTTAATTTTTTTTATATACTTAAATTTTTATTTTTATATATATATTTTTTAAATAATATTCATAAAATTGTCTTGTAAATTCTATCATGGACTGTATCTAAAGAAATAATGGATTGGGATTGTATGTAATGGTGAAATGGAGATTGGGGAGTTTAAAAAAAAATTCCTTAATATTTTCTATATAAGAAATTCTTTAAATAATTAATAAAATTTTAAATTTGAAATTTAAATAAAATCAATATTTATTAAGAGTTAAGGGGTTGTATTCATTCTTAGCCTTTGGTATTTATGCTTTCTTCTCAGATTAAGGAATATCTTTTTTCTTGATCTGGGTAATTTGTATTCGCTCTCGTGTTGTTGTAAAAGAAGTATGCTTTCGTCTATGAGGTAAAGTATGCGGTTTATCCTCTGAGATGTTGATTGGCGTTTAAGGGATAGATATCTTGTGTCGTAAAATACAGGTTTTATGACCTTAGATAGTGATTGGCGTGTAAGGGATAAGTATTGGCGTTTTAATTTGATTTCTATATCTCATTAAAGCAACGCCTCTTGTCCTATTCACAATCTATCCCAGGGTGACTTTGTATTTGCTCTTTTAAAAGAAAATAATTAATAAATATTGTCAAATTTAAATTTCTGGGTGATCAATCTGCTATTATTAAAATTTCTAAGTATTGTCAAATTAAAATTGTGAAGTATACATAGAGTTACACCCGATCATTGTGCGGAACTAACAATTTGATGTTTTGGAATTGACGATTTGATAGATCGGAACTACGGTTTAATGGTTTTGGACTGATTGGTCGATGGTTCTGAAGTTCTGAATTGATTGTTTTGAATTGACGATTTAATGGTTTGGAATTGACAGTTCGATGCTTTGCAGTTGTCGGTTTGACGCTTAATGGCAATTTGATTAACTGTCCAAGTTGATTATGGTTTATGGTTCGGAATTATTGGTTTACAGTTTGGTCCAAGATATATTACGGTTTCAGATTTTTATATTAAAAAAAAAATCAAATTTAACATATTAAGGGAGTGTTTGGGAGAATTTTTGCTTCTTGAAAAGTGATTCTTGTAGAGATTATTTTGAAGTCAGTGAAAACTATAGCATGGAGTGTTTGGAATAAAAGTTAAAAGTTGATAAAAGATAAATTTTGAGTGTTTGGTAAATAATTGTTTTCAAGCTTAATTTTTAGTTAAATGACAATAATATTCTTAAATTATATAAATTATTTTTTTTAATTATCTAAATATATTTTAATACATCATCAATAATGTTTTATATATTTATTATTATATTTTGAATATTATATCAAAATTAATTTTTTTTAATAATATATATGTTTAAAAATATATTATTAATAAAAATAAAAATATTAAAAAAATAACAAATTTATATAAATTTATAAAAAATTATGAATATATAAATTATATGAAAATATAAAAGTAATTGTAGTAATTATTGTAATGTTTATATTTTGCATATAATTTTTTTTTGACAGAAGTGAGACTTTTTCTAATTGTTTTGTGAAAATAAAATATTTTATAGGAGGATTTTTTTTGAAACTTAAAAGTAATTGTATCGGTATTTTCTTCTATTTTTGGCATCGGAAGATATTGGAGTTGAGTCTCTGTCTTTTCATCAGTTTATTGAATTTGAATGTTGAGATTTTCGTGCGTTATTTTTTTTTCAAAATTGAGATGATGAAGCTTCATGATTATCTTATTGTCGTCGAAAGTTAAAGTCGAAAACGAATAGAGAATAGAATCTTGAAAATAAGAGCCTCTATTGTCTTTTCATCGGTGTTTTAATAATTTTTGGGTTTATTTCCAATCATTATAAAATATTTTACTGAGACCTTTATCTGATGTTTTGTTAACCTTCTTAATTTATCTATTTAGATATTGGATCGCTTTCTATTTGTATTTGGTCGATATTGAAAAAAAAATATTAAACAGGTAGCAGACAAATTAAATTTGAAGTGACTTATTTGGTCTCATAAAAATTTCTAATCGATCACCAGGGTAATATTGGATCGGATGGTTTAATATTGTCAAATGAATCAGGCAGCAGACAAATTAAATCTGGGGTGACCGGTCTGACCCACGAAAGTTTTCCAACTGTCATCGGGGTAAATCGGGAAGCGCTCGCGGTAGGCAGTCTAGAAGTCCAGCGTCCCAGGGTTCGCTCCTCATTTGGTGGAAAAATTCTTGCAAAATGCATCGTAGCTAGGGATCGAACCGCGGATGTCTGGGTTAACAACTAGTTGTCCTACCGCTGCACCATAGCTCCGGGGCCCGGATGATGTAATATTGTCTATGAACCAGGTAGCAGACAAATTGAACCTGAGGTGACCGGTCCGGTCCCACGAAAATTTTTCATCGGTGATCATGGTAAATTGAAAAGTGCTCGTGGTGTGCAATCTAGAAGCCCAACGTCCTAGGATTTGTCCCTCATTTGGAAGAAAAATTTCTGTAAAATGCGTCGTAGTTAGGATTGAACCGTGAATATTTGAATTTATAATTAATTATCCTACCCCTGTATTATAGTCCGGGGGTAAGGATGGTGTAATATTGGATCGGATGGTTACTGGTATTGGGTCGATCAATATTATCATCTTTTATTGGAATCTATTGTCTCTTTTAAATTTTTTCTTACCCTTTATTTTCATTCTCTAAGTTTCATTTTATAATCTGTGAAATATTTTTAAATTATTACTAAAGTACGTGACAAAATAACGTGATATAAAACTTTTAAGGTCATTAATTACTTTTGGTCCAGGCTATCTAATATTTTTTTTTAAAAGTGTTTAATTGTCCATTTTAATTTTGGACAAAGAAAAAAAGAAAATGAAAGAAATTATTAGAAGTTTAATAGTATAAATTTGTAATAAATTTTAGATATTTTAAAATTTAGTTATTTTAATGTTATTATCCACTTTTGATTATTAGTGGCGAGAAGTGTTTGATGCTTCTAAAAATTATAAAAAATATGTAAAGGCACTAAAGTTTAATAATATAATGAATTTGAAATCTTTGGATAATAATCATCAAAAGTGTCGAGTGTTTGATGACCTATTTCAAATGTTTGATCTTCTAATTAATTGAGCTAAACTCTGAAATGATTGAAATGAATCCTGGGGGTGTTCTCGAGATCATTATGTGGGTAAGAATTCACTCGTAATTATGTGAGGAAGAATATCGGATATGAAGTCCAACTCCTATCAGGAGTATTTAATAGAATTCTTTATTTATAGCGATGTGCATTTTATTCACATTTAAAACTTTTTAATGATCGGCTTTAATTTTGGAAACAGAAAAAAAAGGATAAGCAATAATTAATAAAGGTCTATTTGAAGTGGAATAATATAAATTTAGAATAAATCTGAGCTCTTTTTAAGTTTTTTATGACCAACAAAAACTTTTTGCCATATTTCGCTTCCGGCATTTTAAAGTGTGATGATCTTAAAGGGCCAAAGTCTCTAGGAAGAAAAATATCGACTAACTGAGAACTTTCAAGGGTATAGTTATGCCAGTTTAAAATAAATTTAATTTTTTTATTAAGTCGATCAAGTACTTTTATCCAAATGTCTAAATGTTATATATGATCTTAAATATCGATGATTCAAAAATTAGATTGGCGATTGAATAGGACATAAACAAGTCAAGTTTTGGAGTGTTAAGTATTGAAATGATTGTTAGTTTGTTTTTTACTATCTTTAGCTTGGTTTGACTTGATTAATTATTGGGTTTGATAATTCAACTTTTTTTTGATTTTAAAAGTTTTTTGGTTTATCTAGTATGTTGAAAAAAAGTTATTAATAATCATAGTTCATGTGATTTACCGCCTAAGTTTAAACTTAATAAGGTGGGCTGGTGTTTGAGTGTGGAAGTAGTGGACTAAGCAACAAAAAATTAAGCTAGGCTAGAATCAAGACAGCCCTTAGCAAGATCCATCTTTAACCCTAGATGATTCAAATCTTTGATTTAATTTGGAAGGACAGATTAATTCCATGTTTAGGTTTGCCATATGTAAAGAACAAAGAGTGCATCATCAAACATTTTATTGTCAACTATTTTTATCTTTAAACTATTATAAAATTAGTTATTATTATTGCTTCTAAACTTAATTACATGGTACATTATTATTAAAAAAAATAGATGTCACAATGTATACATTCACTATATTTTAAAATTACAATAATTGTTTACATATATTAATTGAGATAAACTCTGAAATGATTGAAATCAATCCTCTGACTGTTTAATTAAGCCTCAGGACTATCAAACAAAATACAGTCAAATTCGCACATAATTAGGCGAGTAATAATAGCAGACATGAAGTCAACGCCTTAACGATCATAGTGAGAACAATATCAAGAAAAGATGCATGAACAAAATTAGTGGAATTCTATGTGTAATAATGTTCATTTGATACTGATTTAAAAATTTTAAGATTATTGTGACCAAGGGCAATCTAACACTTTTATTTAAAGTGTAATTGGAGGGTCCTAAAGGATTTTAATTTTGGAAAAAGAAAAAGGAACATGAACATGAACTGAATCAAGAATAAGGTAAGGGGACAATTAGAAGTGTAATAATACAAATTTAAGCTCTTTTAAAATTATTATGTACTTTTAATCATTAGTTGTGAAAAGTATTTTATGATCCTAACAGTTATAAAATTTGAAAGAAAATATATAAAATGACTCAAGTGGTTATTAATATAAAAATCACTCGAGGTCACAAAAGACGATCCGTTAGTCTCAGCGTCTCCGTTAATACGTCATAGGGTCAATATGAAAGAGATAAATCAGGACAGTTGTTCCGGAAGGTTGTATAGTAGAAAGATGTCTGACGCTCATGTTAGTGCCTCGATGGAGAGGAGAAGTATATAGTAGAAAGATGTATGAGTAACAGAGAATATCTGCCCTTTACCGGAGAGGTTGGGACTACCTTTTATACCTGTGGCGGCTGCCCTGGCGCGCCCCATGATCTATGTCACGTCCCCCCTTCGTCGGATACAGGATAGACTTTGAAACGGTTCACGTCGCCATTAAGTGAAACCCGTTGCGATATTTAAGGGTCATGACGACTCCGCACGAGTAGGGATGCTTATCCATAGATCCGAGAAAAAGGGGGGATCGTTACTTGAGGTCGAATGTTGCGTGGGCTCCGCTTCCCCGAGGTGATCTCGGGGTCTTCTGGCCCAAGCGATCGCGGGCGTTTTACTTCCCCGAGGTGGTCTCGGGACCCGATTTCCCGGGGTGATCCCGGGAAGGGGTTTTCTGATCTGGTCTTCCAGGGCGTATTTACCGCTGGGGGCCCTGGAGGCTCCTCTTCCCGAGAGTGTCCCGAAAGCTCTGAAAGGGGAGTCGCTCAGACTCGTCATATCTTGTCACGCAGCTTCTTCATCCCACGTGCCCGCCACGGGCTATTCAACCCTATCACAAGTCCCTCCCATCAAGTCTGATCGAAGAAAGTGTGACTAACTGATCGAACTAGTGTGGTGGTAAAGAAGCTATATCCCAGCGGGTCCTTGCACTCGTTACTGCTCCCTTAATAGTTTTACGGGGTTTTAGGATGGTAGAGGTTTTGCAGCTCTTGGCCGGGCATGCACGCCTCCGAGGCCAAGCCTACTCACCGAGAGGCATTAGGGACATGTGCAGCTCCGAGGCCAAGCCTACTTACCGAGAGGTAGTAGGGTTTTGCAACTCTTGGCCGAGCATGTGCAGCTCCAAGGCCAAGCATACTCACTGAGAGGCAATAGGGTTTTGCAGTTCTTGGTCGGGCATTTGCAGCTCTGAGGCCAAGCATACTCATCGAGAGGCAGTAGGTTTTAGCAGCTCTTGGCTGGGCATGTGCAGCTCCGAGGCCAAGCCTACTTATCGAGATGCAGTAGGGTTTTACAGCTCTTGGCCAGACAAGTGCAGCTCCGAGGCCAAACCTACTCACCGAGAGGCAGTAGGGATTTACAACTCTTGGCCGGGCATATGCAGCTCCAAGGCCAAGCCTAGTCACCGAGAGGCAGTAGGGTTTTACAGGTCTTGGTTGGGCATGTGCAGCTCCGAGGCCAAGCCTACTCACCGAGAGGCAGTAGGGTTTTACATCTCTTGGTCGGCCATGTGCAGCTCCGCGGCCAAGCCTACTCACCGAGAGGCAATAGGATTTTGCAGTTCTTGGCCAGACATATGCAGCTCCGAGGCTAAGCCTACTCTCCAAGAGGCAGTAAGATTTTGCAGCTCTTGGCCGGGCATGTGTAGCTCCGAGGCCAAGCATACTCACCGAGAGGCAACAGGGTTTTACAGCTTTTGGTCGGCCATGTGTAGCACCGAGTCCAAGCCTACTCGCCGAGAGGCAGTAGGGTTTTTACAGCTCTTGACTGGGCATACACAGCACCGAGGCCAAGCCTACTCACCGAGAGGCAGTAGGGTTTTGCAGCTCTTGGCCGGGCATGTGTAGCTCTGAGGCCAAGCCTACTCACCGAGAGGCAGTAGGGTTTTACAGCACGGTCTTACAGCTCTTGGCCGGGCATGTGTAGCTCCGAGGCCAAGTCTACTCACCGAGAGGCAGTAGGGTTTTACAGCTCTTGGTCGAGCAAGTGGAGCACCAAGGCTATGCCTACTAACCGAGAGACAGTAGAGTTTTGCAGCTCTTGGTCGGGCATGTATAGTACCGAGGCCAAGCCTACTCACCGAGAGGCAGTAAGGGTTGTTAGATCGTGACAAGCAAGCTAGAGGGTGGTCAATAGCAATTTCTTCGATTTCTACCTACGATGTTAGTGTGCGCAAGCGGAAACAATAATAACACAAATAAACAACGCTAACACCAAACCTTTTACGTGGTTCGGAGATGACGCTTCTACTCCACGGATGTCCGTAATGTAGACGATCCCTTAATCCTTCGGTGGATCACTCCCCGGATGCCCTCCGACTAGCTCGCGTAGCTCCTTGTGGGTGGAGAAACTTCGCCACAATCCCGAACACACTTTTGAGTAACTGAGACTACTAATGAGAACTAACCAAGCTTATTTCGTCAGAAGTTCTCAGCCAAACCCGAGCCCTTTAAATAGGTCTCAAAGCTGAAACTCCCGCTACCAGTCGATTGCCCCAAGGCCAGTCGACTGCCCCCACAAAAACTCGACCATTGCAAGCCCAACGTTCGAATTCTGGCTACTACCAGTCGACTGCCCCCATAGCAGTCGACTGATCTTTCTGCCTCTTTTATCAGTCGACTGTCTGGGGCCCAGTCAACTGCCACCTAGGTTTTTCCCTTCCCGAGTACAATTCTCTCAACACTCGACCCCTAAGATTTTCCCGAGTGCATTCCCTCAGCACTCGTACCCTCACGACTCAGCAGACTCCTCACCAGCAGCCTCGACTGTTGTCTTCGCGCCCTCTTCATCTTTGGCTCCCGTCCCATAGAAGCGCACGCAAGCCCTCGGCTTGCCTCCGTGCCATCCTTCACGCATGCCTCAAAGTCCGCTCCCCTCGGCTCATCGTCCCTGCTATCCATGGTCCCTCAGGTGCACACAAGCCCACGACTTGCCTCCATACCACGCTTCACTATACCCGAAGCCGTCCAGCTAAGTCAATATGTGTAACCTGCAAACCTGCACACTCACATACACATATTAGAACACAAGGGTAAACCTAACTTAAACCCTTTGCCCAAACATCAAAACACATGGTCACTCCGGACCATAGATTGACCCTATAATTTCCCCATTTTTGATGTTTGGCAATCCATTTAAGTTAGGAAAAACAAATAGCAAAATCACAATGCTAACAACCATTTGGACTTACGTTGCCAAGGCTCCACTTTGGACTTACACCGCCAATGCATATGCAATGCAACCATGCTTGGATACTATCCCAAGGCATCCCCACACCTAACCTCCCCAAGTTAGGAATTTTCGCCAAAACGGGCTTTTTAAAACCTTCCCAAAGCTCCCCCTACATTGGACTTACGAAAGCTTTTTAAGAGCCTCTCCAAGGTTCCCCTTACGCCATAAATGGAGCAACCATGCTCCCCCTTTACCTAAGCTCCCCCTAAACCTAGTGTTTCTCGCAAAGGCGTGTTTGGTTTTCCAAATTAAACCCAACACTTCTCCCCTTTTGCCATATATAAAAAAGAATCCAACAATTCCCCCCTCATTAGACTCTTTAACCTCTAAATGCTCATAAACACAGTGTACTAACCCCTCATAGGGTTTCACACTTGTTTCACATCATTAAGAGACTCTCCAATCGCTGAAATCCATTTTTCAGCCTTTACCAGTCGACTGGTACAGTAACCAGTCGACTGGCACTCTGAAAACCCAATTTTCAACTTTCTTAACCCAACTTCAGAAATGCACCAGAAATTCCACAAATCTCAAAAATTCCCAAATTTTGTGGAGAGGTTTGTGATACCCATATCTACTTGTGAAAAATACATTCAAAAATGTATCTATCATCATTCCCAAGATTGACACAAAATCCAAAACTACCTAAATAGTTTAATTAAACATTGACCTAAAGTCATAGTTAAGGTTTCCCCTTAATGTCTTTGCCCATACCAATCCACAATGCATCCCTAGCATTGATTTATATGACATTTTTACACCAAAAACTCACTTTCATGATTTATGACCCCAATGTCATATTTCCATGCATGAAACTCAAAACCATCGTGCCAAAACCCATGAATTGAGACTCAAGCCCGTTCCAATTCTTTTGGCACACTCCATGGTCCATCTAGACCTCTAAGAGAACACCTCCCGAGATTCATTCACCATATATCCCAAAGGCTCCTAGAGCTCCCCCTTGAGCTCTTAGCCCTAGCCACCTTCCTAGGTGACTCAACAACCACTAGGTCACACCGGTGTGCCTCCAGTGACTCTTGGCCTACAAACATAATCTTCTTAACCTTAGACACCTTGTCCTTGGTTAAGTCCTTTTTCCCTTTACATGACATTCCCCAACCATTTTTGGACTTCCCCTTCTTGCCATACTCATATGCTACCCTAGCATATTTCTTCCCAATGGCATTGGAGCTCTTAGATCGGTATCCCAACCCCGATCTATCATTGTTGGGTTTTAGACCACCTAACATCATATCTAAACCCTTAGATCCAACCGCAAATCTTTCTAGGGTTTTCTCCAATTTATCAAATCTTGCCCTCAAAGCTTGATTTTTTCCTTTCTAATTTTTTAACCCTAGAATCCACATGTCCACCTTGGACATTCCTAGATCTACCCACCTTTCTAGGCATATGTCTCCCCTTCTTGGATTTTTACCTTGATCCTTAGGTCCAACGGTCTTAGATTTATCATGATGCATGACTTTCCTAGGGTTTTGATCTACCTTGTTAATCCTATTCCTATCATTATACCTAAATCCATGATTATGCTCAAGCAAACATCTTTCATTATTTCTAGCATACATAAATGAATTTGAACCATGCTTAGATTTAGAAATTACCTCCCTTACCTTTGGATCTCCCGCTTGATGCGAGTTTCTTTTTTTTCCTTCTTCTCCCATCTTCTCAAGTGCTCCATTTTCTTAAGCTCTCTTTTCTCGGACACTTGGTATGATAGTGCCCTAGCTCCCCACATGTAAAACATCTAATATGTTTTTTCTTCTTCTTTTCCCTACAACTCATATTAGTTTTAAAATAAATTGACCCGGGTCTAGGGTTTACCTCCTTCTTACCTAGTGGACACTTGTCCTTGTAGTGTCCCTTTTGATTGCATCCAAAGCACACTATATGGTCTTTTGTCCTTGCTTTGGTGGAGGTAGGAGCTTCTATTTACTCCGGTATTGATGAGGGTCTTTCCTCCCCCTCAAGTCTTGAAGTGGAGACCTCTTCTTCTTCCCTTGATGAAGTAGATGATCTCTCACTCTCTTGTGTCCATTCTCTTGATGATGTGGATGAATTTCTATCTTCTTCTTGGACCATTGAGCTCACTTCCTTGGGTTCTTCCACTATTTGAGTTTGTATAGGATTTTTATGAAATGCTTCCATCTTGGACCATAAGTCATGTGCATTTTTATATTCTCCTACACTACTGAACACATCATTAGGCAAAATACTCACTAATATTGAAATTACCTTTTCATTTGCCTTTGATTGACTTTGTTGCTCTTTATCCCAATATCTAAGTCGAAGCTTCTTCCCGTGCTTGTCCCTTAGAATTTCGAAGGGTTCTTCTAGCAGCATCATTCACTCTCATTCCATTTCAAACCAAATCTTCATTCTTGTCCTCCAATAGTCAAAATCTTCATGATCATAAGGAGGTGGAGTGTTGATGTCATCCTCCAACTTGTCTTCCATCATCTTTTCCTCTAGCTTGTGCTCTTTTGGCGGTTATTCCAACAAGAGCGGATCTTCGCTCTGATACCACTTGTTAGATTGTTATAAGCAAACTAGTGGTGGGTGAATAGCAATTTCTTCGATTTCTACCTACGATGTTAGTGTGCGCAAGTGGAAACAATAATAACACAAATAAACAACGCTAACACCAAATCTTTTACGTGGTTCGGAGATGACACTCCTACTCCACGGCTGTCCGTAAGGTGGATGATCCCTTGATCCTTCGGTGGATCACTTCCCGGATGCCCTCCGGCTAGCTCGTGTAGCTCCTTGTGGGTGGAGAAACCTCGCCACAATCCCGAACACACTTTTGAGTAACTGAGACTACAAATGAGCTCTAACCAAGGTCATTTCGTCAGAAGTTCTCAGCCAAACCCGAGCCCCTTTAAATAGGTCTCAAGGTTGAAACTCCCGCTACCAGTCGATTGCCCCAAGGCCAGTCGACTGCCCCCACTAAAACTCGACCGTTGCAAGCCCAACGTTCGAATTCTGGATGCTACCATTCGACTACCCCCATAGCAGTCGACTGATCTTTCTGCCTCTTTTATCAGTCGACTGTCTGGGGCCCAATCGACTGCCACCTAGATTTTTCCCTTCCCAAGTACAATTCTCTCAACACTCGACCCCTAGGATTTCCTCGAGTATATTCCCTCAGCACTCATATCCTCACGACTCAGCTGACTCCTCACCAGCAGCCTCGACTGTTGCCTTCGCGCACTCTTCATCTTTGGCTCCCGTCCCTCAGATGCGCACGCAAGCCCTCGGCTTGCCTTCATGTCATCCTTCACGCATGTCTCGAAGTCCGCGCCCCTCAGCTCATCGACCCTGCTATCCATGGTCCCTAAGGTGCACACAAGCCCACGGCTTGCCTCCATACCACCCTTCACCATACCCGAAGCCGTCCAACTAAGTCAATATGTGTAACCTGCAAACTTGCACACTTATATACACATATTGAAACACAAGGGTAAACCTAACTTAAATCCTTTGCCCAAACATCAAAACACATGGTCACTCTAGACCATAGATTGACCCAACAGGGGTTTTGCAACTCTTGGTCGGGCATGCACAGCATCGAGGCCAAGGCTACTCACCGAGAGGCTGTAGGGTTTTACAGCACTTGGTCGGGCATGTGCAGCACCGAGGCCAAGCCTACTCACCAAGAGGTAGTAGGGTTTTTGTAGCTCTTGGCCGAGCATTTGCAGCACCGAGGCCAATCCTACTCACCGAGAGGCAATAAGGTTTGTAGCTCTTGGCCGGGCATGTGCTGCACCGAGGTCAAGCCCACGCACCGAGTGACAGTAGGGTTTTGTAGATGGAACCCGATAAAGGGGGATTTAATTATTGCTAAGAGGATTCTAACTCGAGACCTCAGACATCACATGTCTCCATGCTTACCACTTGGGGTCGACGAGATCCACCTGCATGATTTCGCGAAATTCCGGTGAGGCCCTGTAAGTGGGATCTAAGTTGATCGCGAGGGTCTCCCTTCGATCCATGGCCCCTCGTGAAGAATCGAAGGGTTCCCCTGGTGGACGCCGGAGCGTTTCTCCTATGGTGGTAGCTCGTCGGCGACCAAGTTCCTCCTTCGTCAGGGTCATGGGTTCTCCCGCGGGCTCTGCCATCGGTGCTCCTTCGGGTGCTTTACTGGTTTTCCACAGACGACGCCAAACTTGTTCTAGAAGGAATCTACGTCGATGGCCAGTCACCGAGGTTCAACCCACGCAGATGCTGACGGGAGGGGAGGAACTCTACGCCCTGCGAGATCAACACAAGCGTTAGGGGAACACGTCGGAGGTTGTTCGACGAAGCCCACTCCGACGCTTAAGTCAGCGGCTCCATGGAGAGGAGAAGTATATAGTAAAAAGATGTATGAGTAACAGAGAATGCCTGCCCTTTATCAAAGGGGTTGGGACTACCTTTTATACCTGCGGTGGCTCCCTTGGTGCATCCTATGATCTATGTCACGTCCCCCCCCCTCGTCGGTTACATGATAGACTTTGAAACGGTCCACGCCGCCATTAAGTGAATCCCGTTGCGATATTTAAGGGTCATGATGACTTCGCGCGAGTGGGGATCCTTATCCATAGATCCGAGAAAAAGGGGGGATCATTACTTGAGGTCGAATGTTGCGTGGGCTCCGCTTCCCCGAGGTGATCTCGGGGTCTTCTAGCCCCGGTGATCGCGGGCGTTTTACTTCCTCGAGATGATCTCGGGACCCGACTTATCGGGGTGATCCCGGGAGGGGTTTTCTGATCTGGTCTTCCAGGGTGTGTTTACCGCTGTGGGCCCTAGAGGCTCCTCTTCCCCAGAGTAGTCCGAGAGCTTTGAAAGGGGAGTCGCTCAGAGTCGTCATATCTTGCCACGCGACTTCTTCATCCCACGTGCCCGCCACGGGTTATTCTGTTAGGACCGAAAGGAATTTAGATATCTCTGTAATGGTATGATATTGCACACTTTAGGCCTACGCCCTCATGGTTTTGCTCTTGGGCTCAACCAAAAGGTCTACAATCCCCCCTCAAACAAAGGACCACAAGCCCCTCTCAAGCGGAAACTCTTTTCGTTTAATGTCTGATCCTCAACCCACCACGACTTTCTGCCCCTCGGTCTACCCGACCTACTAGGACTTCATCGCCTAGCTGAAACTAGGACTTCTCTGCTTGGTGTATGGTCCTCTTGATCAATACACGGGAGCCCACACATCTTTTATTCAAGGCTTAACCCACATGGTTGTTAGTAGGAGCCCTAGAGCCAATTATGTGATGATTGACTAGGGACATTTTATATCATATTCTATCATTAATAAAGACATGTTTGGTTATTATACTAATTTGTATTCTGTGCCGAATAACTAAGTATAATAATGTCCATGTGTAGTAGGTTCTTATCTACATTATATCGATTAGTTGAATCGATAGTGAGATAATGTAGAGAACACTATACTAAATTATTCCTAGTCAAGCATTAATATTCAGGGACAATATTAATGCATGGAAACTAGCATGTAGGTCAACTGATGACTTGAGCTCACAAGTCATGGATATGTGATATCAAGTTGACACATGGGTATACATTGGAGAATGTATACTGAATGACCCGCCATGAGAATGTTTCATAGATTGTCATATGAGTGTCATAGGCTTTCTCATGTGACTATTAGTATAAATTGTCCTTAGACCTGAAGTCACTACGGTTCCCTACATAAGGAGTTATGTACTTTGGTATCGTCAAACGTCACCCGTAACAGGGTGGACTATAAAGACGATCACTGGGTATGTAATGAATTATGCGGAGGGATGTGAGTGATGTAGATGGGATCTATCCCTCCCATATGATGGGAGTGATATCTGTGGGCCCCTTGATCGAGTAGGACTACTAAAACGCATGGTCATGCTCAAATGAGTCAATATGAGATATTGAGCTCATTTGTTTGAGTAAGTCTACTCGGGGATCAAGAAACACAAGATTGATTGAGGACGACACGGTCTATGCCTCATTGGTCAATCTAGATATCAAGGATAGAAGGACAAGGTCATACATTATCATAGTCATGGAGGTTTAGTCGGATCTCAACTTTTCTTGTTACTTGGGTAGCAATGATGCATTGCTAGATGTCGCTCATTGCTTATGTGCCTAAAGGGTTTAGGCGCATTGCCAATGCCGCAAGAACCTATTGGGTCACACACTAAGGACATGATGCTTCGGGAGCCCGAGTTGGGAACTCGGGAGGTCAGTTAGGGAGCCCGAGTTGGGAACTCGGGAAGTCCGAGCCCGAGTTGGGAACTCGGGAAGTCAGATCGGGAGATCTGCTCGGCAGACTGAGTCGACACTCGGCAGACTGAGTCGGCACTCGGCAGACTGAGTCGGCACTCGGCAGACTGAGTCGGCACTCGGCAGACTGGGTTGACACTCGGCAGACTGGGTCGACACTCGGCAGACTGAGTCGGAACTCGGTAGACTGGGTCGGCACTCGGCAGACTGAGTCGGAGCTCGGCAGACTAGGTCGGAGCTCGGCAGACTGGGTCGGGAGCTTGGCACTCGGCAAACTTGGTCGGGAGACCGGTCGGAAGCCCGAGGGGTCCGGTCAGGATTAAAGGGAGGTTCATTAAAGTGTTTAATGAAGGGAAAAGAAAAGATTCTTTTCTTGAATGGGAAATGATAATGAGCCACATGAAAAGATGTGCTCTTTATGTGGAAGCCAAAGAGACACAAACCTCTTCATATTCATGGGATGATTATAAAAAAGGGCCTTGTGACTTTGGATTTAGTCTTCTTCTTCCACTCCTTCTTCCCTCCCTCATCTTCCTCTTTTGGCCGAAACCCTATTGTAGGGTTCTTGGTGTTCTACGAGCTACCTCAAGTTGCTAGCACAACTAAGGTTGCTCTCCCGAAGTTGAGAGATTATGTCCGTGTGGATACGAATAGAGGCACGGACACTTGAACGTGCAAGAGATCTGGCGCACCTTGGACGAGCGGGATAAGCAAAGGGCACGCTCCAAAGGTATATCTTCTTTAGAAGTAGATGTAGATCAACTTCGTACGAGTTTTCTTTCGCATGGATCGCTCGTGGGTTCTGGTTTCTGCTGCGTTTTTATGATTTTGTGCCGGGAGAACCCAACAATGGTTAGATTTGGATCATGGCTCTAGCTCGTGCTTCTTCCGGCTGTTAGTTTGGTGAAGAGCAACCTAGCTCTAATACTAATTGTTAGGATCGAAAGGAATTTAGATATCTCCACAAGATATTGTTCACTTTGGTCCTAAGACCTCATGGTTTTGCTCTTGGGCTTAACCAAAAGGTCTCATACCAATGGAGATATCTTTTTTCCTTATAAGCTTATGATATTTCTCATGTGTTTTTGATATGGGACTATGTTTGCAACCTTGCAACCCCAACATATTCAACCCTATCAACAGTTATTAGTTTAGATATTGTAGCTAGTACGTGAAGAAGGACGGGCACGTTGATTTTGTTATATTTTAACTTTTAGATATTACACTCATTAGCCATCATATATATATATATTATATTTATATATATATATATATTATATATATATATATATATATATATATATAATTTCAAATATATATATATATATAATTTAAATAAATGGTGCACATGAAATTATTTATAATCAAATATTTTTATTTTTAAAATAGTTTTAATGTATTATAAAATTAATTATTATACTTTCTTTTAATAGATAGAATATTATTATCAAAGCAAGTAGATGTCGCTGTCATAATAATATTTATCTTGATAAGATTCAATTCAAATGGTATTACGAATAAATATAGATGAGTATTAATTGAACGTAAATTTATATAAAAATATTAATAAGTAAGAAAATAAATTTTAATATAAAATATAAAAATGAAAAAGTAATATAATGGGATTCATAAATGTGAATGTTAAAATGAATGTGAGAGTGTATTAATAAAAAAATATTAATATAATAAATACGTAACCTGTTATTTAAAAAGGTGATATATATTATGTTCAAATTATTATGGATGTCCTAATAACATAATTAATGTATAAAAGACAACTATATAAACTCCTAAACGGTGGAAAACACCAATCCGTAAGATAGTCAAATTCTCACATTATTATGGGGCAAATCAACTCCTAAATTTGCTTATGTTTACTTTTCAACGGTTCATGGCCAACATGCATGCTATTAATCCGATTAAACGGAGGAAGAAGAGACGATGATGGAATGCCGATGGCTGGAGGTGGTGCATCGGCGTGGCGGCGATCTAATCGAATTAGATCAAATTCGATTAAACTGAATCAGTATCAATGACTGCTATATTATCAACGCAACAATGGATTCAATGTAGTGAATAGAATCAACAAAACTAAAGTTATACAAACTTTTAAATGTTCTACAAACTTGCTAACAAATCGAATCAAATCCTGACGACTTCGATTAACTAGCTTCGTTTACTTGACGCTTGAAATATGATATGTGGACTTAGACTTGAAATAATGATTCCAAAACATTTCCCACCTTCGAATCGCTGGTCCCATTCTCTTGGAATATGTCGAAGCCAGTAGACTGCTTTCTGCTCTTCCTCTCCTCGACGATAGCTTCGACTGATTCAGCACAATAGTTCCTCCTCATCTGCTTGAGAGGTTTCTCTGCGACACTGAATTTGTTGCCCTCTCGATTCCTTTCGCAAAATCCAGCCCAGACTGAAACAAACACGGAAAAGATGCTAAAAACAAGAGAAGCATCTGAGTTCCAAGAATGAAGAACGACACGTTTGCAGGCAGGGGGGAAGTTTCTTTAAGATGCAGAGTTTCAAAGTACACTATGATTCACCATTTTAAAACCGATCCATCGAGCATGCATTGCTATTGCAAATACGATAAAGATGCGAATGCAATATACTGAGTAACAACCAACTAGAAGTTCGGCAATAGATTCAGAGAAAGCAGCAAATCATGTTTCTTATGATCACAAGTGGCTCATATACAACTACCTTAAACCGCATACATAAACTTTAAATATGATACCTCATGAGGCGGAATAACCATTATTATAAGGTCCATGTGGTAGAAAAGCAACCTTCTCCGATGATAAAATAACATAAATACGCGAAATACACATGAACAACATCCATACCTATTAAAGGCAGTCTGATGCATGATCCTGTGGAAGAATCTATTGTTCGCGGCCTTATCCCATATTGCAATAGGCTATTTATGCGACTCGAATCCATGACCATCAGACCACACGGCAGCAACTTTACAATTGCGCCAAGACTCCCCTTCAACATCCGTACCTATATAAAATGAAAAAAAAAAAGTGCAATAAAAACCAAACATCCACCCCTTGCACAGCATCCCTTTTAATCTACCATATACTTCTAGCAAAACACTGACAGACAAAAAGTGCAAACTTTACCTCTGAAACTCCCTGAAGGCCAACATCTCTCTTCTGAGAAAAACAAAACAAAACACTTCCTTCTACATGCAATATAATTTCCAACAACCTCCAAGTACATACCCAAGGCATCTCTTAGGCTCCAAAACACTCCACCAGTATGAAAATTCACAGCCACCAAGTTTCCAACCAAAATCAGTAATAAAGCATGTTGAAAATCCCCTCAGATTCAAATATGTTCTAATAAACCATGCCCATCTCAGTAACCCAAATCCTAGCATGCTCCACCTCGATACTTAGTAACATGCTGAAAACCCCTAATTCAAATATGTTGTTGTAAAAAACCATGCCCATCTCAGTAGCCCGAATCCTAGCAATCTCCACCTTGATAGTGATACTCTAAAGTGGTCCTGCTCCTTTAAATCTGCTCCACCACTTCACGCACCAAAATCATCCACTTCTCAGCCATGGAGGGAGATCCCTTTGACCCTCCACCCCTATATGACCTGCAGATGTGCTCTTTTTGCTCGTCTTATATTATGAGATACACTGTCACTTGAGAGTTCTGCATGTGTTATCTCATTTGTCATAGAGATATCTCTAAATGAAAATAGGTTTTTCTACAATCTTCCTGTTATATAGATCAGCCTACTATGAGTCACCCTCAAAATTCTATTTTTTGCATTGCAGTGGCCCTCTAATTCTAATTGGCCAAGCGAAATGTGATTTCTCTCATCTTTCGGGAAAAAGAAACCTGCCTCAAAATGTGTCAAGCATGTTCAAATAAGTTGAGCTTGCCTGTGCCAACACTCTAGATACCCCACTGTGAATCATTCTGAAAACTCATGGTCTTGTTTCACCTGCAAGAAATGTCTGAAATACTTTCCTCGTAGTGCAAACATGCATCAGATAACTTGAATCTAAATATTGAACCATAGTAGAAAGGGCATTCTTTTTGTTGAGACAACAACAAACACATCTAACTGATCCACAATTGTCTACACATTCTCATGAGTCTCTGTATTCTTCTTTGGACAGTTTGTCTTGATGTGCACATATATCTTACATGTACCAATGAACATAATCTAAAAATCTGAAGTCACTTCTTGTCACCCAAGGAAGTATCCAACTATCCACAAAAAGATCAGATAGTAAAGGATGTCTATGCCAAATCATCTGAGATCTTCTACCCATCCATGACCAACTCATCCAAGGTTCTCAAATGAGCTCAAAAAGGTATTTTGCAGGAATTTTTCCTCCAAATGGGGTGGAACCCTGGGACGCTGACGGCCGGTAGAAAACTTCCACCGGCAGATGGGAAGGGTCCGCCGCGAGCACTTCCCGATTTACCCTAGCGGCCGGTGGAAAACTTCCGTGGGGTCGGGCCGGTCGCTCGAGGTTCGACGTTATCCAACCTCGTTAATCGTTTTTTTTCAAATGGGTTCAAATACTCTATCGAGTCTCACCCATTTGTTATATGTAACTTGCAAACCCCCCTTCTATGATGAATATGGTAAACCTCTGACAATGAATATGGTCAATAGTTAATGGCACCACTCTCTTTATACCACACCTCCAATCCCTGCCTAATGATCGGGGTTTAATTTCATTAGTCAACATATAACTGGCAATATTTGCAGGACATAATTTAATTATAGATTTTTTCCAAAATTGTTTACCAATCACTCCTATTACTAATATTTGATGGTTTGCCCTTAGCTCTGCCAAACAGAATACCCCATAGACTTTGTTTTATCAACAAATCTGATATCATCAACCAGTGTCAAGAGAAATCCAATGTTCTATTGAACCTTCAGGAAAGGAACTTTTAGTGTTTGATAAAATCATTGTCATCCTTAAATTATTTGTATGCCATCTATATGGGTTGTTCTACGTACTACACAGCATGGTTAAAAGCTCGACCCATGCTGGAGGGCAGATCCTCTGTCCCAGAGGTGCCCTCTGTCCCCTGTCCCAAACTCGCCGGCGATGGCTGACGAGTAGTCTGATTGCCGATCGGAAACCATCGGCGGCCTCCGGCTGTCGTCCCGAACCAAACTATTCTCTGGGGATACAGTGAACCCGTCGGGATCGCCGCAATTGGGATCTCGCCGGATTCACCGTCGAATCCGGCGAGATCGCAATTGCGGCGATCCCAACTGGTTCACCATTCCCCAGGATATCGTTTGATTCGGGACGAAGATCAGAGACCGTTAATGGTGTCCGATCGGCGATCGGACAACTCGCCGGCTATCGCCGGCGAGTGTGGGACAAGCGGGATAGGGAAGAATGGGACAGAGGATCCCATTCATGGTTTAAAAGCTCGACCCGTGCTGAGGTTTGAACAAACCGTATCTTGTCGTGCCAATATAGTTTTGATAATTTTTAAATACAAAATATATTAACTAAAAATAAAAAATAAATCCAAATATTTAAAAATAATAATATATATAATTAATTAATTGAATAATTTTATTAGAGTTTAATTGAGCCCATTTAAATTATCTTATTATAGCTCGAAGTTGATTGAAATTATTAACCTAAATTATTTAATTAAACCTTAAGTTAAACCTTCGCCCTATTCCGCGTCGCCAGCAGCGAGGCTCTCGTGAGGCGTCCACGACACCCACGGAGCTCGCGCGAAGCCTCCGCGGTGGCCACGGGCTCGCACAACGCCTCCACAATCGCTATTTGTCTTGCACGAAGCCTCTGTGGTGGACACGGGGCCTCGAGGCGTGCCAGCACCTGAGGTGTGCCGATGCCAATCGACAGGCAGAACGAAATGTTTCACCCATATCAGGCAGTACGACACCAGATTTTAAACCATGCTACAAAGTCCTACATGCACTACTTCAATATCTAATAGCTAGAGTCCTCATACACGTTATTAGGTCATAAGCACACACTACAAAGTTAGGATAATTAATATATAGCTTTTATTAATTTGATATCATTATCAAAAATGATAAGAATATTACTATTTTTAATAAATTATTTTATTTATGTGACATTATTTTCAAATTAACTATATTTATATTCTTCTTTTTTGTTGCTATAATCATTTCAATGTAATAACAATTAGTCATTTATTATTTTGTTTCCGGTTCTTTTTTTTTCATGTTGGCATGCCCATCCAATTCTTTAATTATTAAATTCCAAATAGCTTTTTTCCACAACGAAGAAAAAATATAAACAACAAATACAACCTCTGCCAGCAACCTCTTCCTATTCAGGCTGCAGTAGTCTTCTGCGATGAATTTCTTACCTTTTTCACATAGGTTCCACAATTTTTATCAAGATCTTATCGATTTCTGAATTTCAGCAACAATCGGAGACACATCTGAGATATTGACCAAGGTTTAATTAGTTCCTTCCAATCCAGATCCAACTCAACCAATCCATATCAGGATTGGCTAAGTTTGACAACTATAACAAACCTTCTCAAAACCAGGTTCTTCTCATTCAACCCTACTACAAATCGATCAATATTGATGATTCCTTCTGATTCTCACATGATTTAGATGATTTCTACCAAGATCCCACTGAATTCTAGCTGAATTTTCACCATTCCGATGACCTACACATAGTATCTTGCCAATCCTGATTTGTACTGGGCACGACCAAGTTTGACAACAAATGGAAAAATCTTTTCTTTTCTCTGAAAATTTTCTTTGTTAAAATCAAACAGAAAGTAACATCATAACGCCTTTGCTTGTTCCTGTCTATCTTGCCATTTACCTTCAACTTCAATTCCACTTGTCTCCTTTCCTTTCTGATCATCATCCAATCTCTAATTTTTAAATAAGTAAATATAAATCTATTTTCTCTCTTCATTTCCATCGCTTCAAGGAAACACATGATCATCATACTAAACTATGTCTGTTCCAACTATTTAGAACCAGCTATATATGAATCTTGTCCTTCCATAGAGTCTCCTCCAAATGGGGCGCAAACCCTGGGACGCTGGGCTTCTAGACCGCCCACTGCGAGTGCTTCCCGATTTACCCTGGCGGCCTGTGGGAAACTTCCGTGAGGTCGGGCCAGTCGCCCGAGGTTGGAAAAACCTCGTTAATCATTTTTGTCCTTCCATAGAGTCAAACAAGTGCTTGAAAGAAACACGAGTAGAGAAAATATCAAATTTTCTGTTACCTTCACTTTGTTTCTCTACCTTTTTCATCTCTCTTTTCCTTATATTTTCTCACCTTCCAGTAAACACAGCCTCAGGTTGAGACAGTTTATATAACCAGGCAGGCTGACGTGTTAGTTATATCACCCTCTTCTAGTTCAACCAGTTCAACAGATCATACTATGGCCAATGCTATCATGATATTATCCTCCATCTAACAAAAGCTTCTGCTTGATTTGATAAGAAACTTATATATACAGACCAGTGAGTTGATGCCCCGCCCTAAACCACAATTACATTCTCAGCTCCTTCTTGTCGCTTTTATTATCCTTGAAGTTTTTTTTCATTGTTCTTCTCCTTGACTTTGTTTGCCATCAGCTAGGGATTGTAGGTACTCACATTTTTTTATTTCACCCAAATCCAAACCCAATAAAACACAAATCCAGTGAAAATGTGTGTCTCTACATATCTGACTTAATCAATCCTTCAATAATTGGAATATTTTTCTTGGTTATCACTCTATTTCACACCAACAAATAAACTGCAATTTGAGAGGATAGTCTATCCTTTAGCTCACTTTTTGTTTACTAAGGTTGGATCTACAGATTCCAATATATGTAATCCACAAAGGTGACATTAGGACCTTGCAAACATATAAACTTTTGAGAGACTTCAATTTTAACCCGACATTTATCAGAGAAGTATTTATCAAATATAACATTATATAATTTTAGATGCTGAAAAATATTCGAACTGGCATCAGTTGTAAAGTGCTAGACATTGATTGCCAATCCATCGAGACAACAATCAGAATGTATATTGATGTAGTTGGGGAATGTTCAAGTGTTACTCTATATTGTGGTTTTCAATACTGTTTTCTTTGGCAAGTAATTAAGTGGAAACCAATCCTAATTTCATAAATATTTGACATGTATGCAGTACACTGTTATCCATCGGTTGGCCAAGCTTGGTTAGGCATTGTATGACAAAATCCTATGGATAAAGGTATGCATCCCAGTTATCGGCATACCCTGAAATCAGGCTCACATCTATCTTTTGTCTAACTCATGTGCACGGACATGTGCATCCACAACCAATCTTAGACATATAATGTGATTTAGCAACAGAAAAAACAAACCAGCAATCTTAGAAATATAATGTTATTAAGCCACTGAAAACACAAACCTACTTACCTTTCAAGCTTGTAGAGTAGAACAAAGCGAGTAGATTGTATTACCTTTTCACATTTTGTGAAGTGTTAGGAAAAAACATAAATACATAAATAAGCAATGAGACCATTTCTCCACAACACAAATAAAATTCAATGACTGCTTCATGGTGCAAGTTGTTGTGAAATGACAATAAGAACGACGATTCACAATTAGTTTCTCAACAAATTCAGTACTAAGGCAGAAACAATTTGTTACTCAGACTATGCTTTGCGTTCCAGTGTATCACTTATAAAAATTGTAAAGCATGCACATAACAAGTTACCTACTGAGTTTCTCATAGGATAGTTATAAAATGTTTCTTAAAGAAAAATGGATTGACCTTATGAGAAACAAATTTAGGCTGTTTCAAAATAGCATGCATAAACGAGAAGCGATAAGTTTAGCCTAAAATCTGTCTGTGAACAGATGCAGTAAAATCAAAATACCTGCAAAGTGGTGCAGTACAATGGAAGCTGCAACGGTGACATTGAGCGATGCAGTTCCACATCCGTATTGAGGAATGTAGACAAAAAAGTCACAAATCTCACATTCTTTGGCAGAGAGTCCGGTGCCCTGGACAAATCAGGGAAAAATATTAATAAAACTACGTTATTAATGGCAAAAAAAAAGGTAGATAATGAGAAAAGGAGCAAGGTTTAGTGCTGGGAAACACGAAGCAGACCTCGTTTCCGAGGAGAAAAGCTGTACTCTTCCTGAAAGGGTGTTGGGTGATGGCGAACGCCCCATCGGTGATCTCCACCCCACATATGTCGCACTTCTCTCTTCCTAAAAACAGGATAAAAAGTAGGTAAGGGAAATTTGATCGGCGGGACTCGAAAGCCCTAAATTTCATAGGGAAAAAAAGAAGTAAGTGCCTTGAGGTATAGGCGAGCATGGGAGAGGGAGTGGAAGTGACGGAAGCGGAGGTGGGAGGTGGAGCCGTGGCTCCCGAAGGCATTGTAGTCGCGACGGCCGACGAGGACGATCTCCGAGACGCCGAAGGCGGTGGCACTGCGGGCCATCGTTCCGACGTTGTGGCGCTTCGCCACGTTGTGCACCACCACGAGGCTCTCTACGACTGGCTGTTCAGGCGGCGCGGCGGCCGCCTCTGCGTCCATAACAGCACCGACAGCGGGGGTCGAGACAGCCGGACCGACCCCAGGTATCCAGTGTGGCCAAAATGATTGATATTTTCACCCTTTTATATTTTTAAATAGTTTTTAAAAAAAAACTTTATAACCCCAACCAAATGCACCAAATGCACCCTTAGGATGATTCTAATTAGGTTTGTGATTATGCTTAGTTAGTTATCATTTATTATAGTAGCTAAATACTAATTCTTTGATACAGAATATTGATTTGGTATGGATGATTGGATACAGGGTTCTCTTGGGACATGGACTTCGCATTTAGAGGCAGGTATTTCTTATCTATTTTTGTAGATATTTTATCTTTATGCATGACTAGTTTATTTATATGCAATAGGTTGCTTGACCTTATATTTGCTCAGTTTTACTTTGCTACTTGTGACTTAGTTGCTTGACCCTGAGATATTCAGATTTATGTCTACACTAACACAATCTCAATATTGATACTCTTATTCTATAAAGTACACAAGTGTGTTCGTATGTATAAAATGTTGAGGCAATCTGTGGTCCGGAGTGACCAAGTGTTTTGATGTTTGGACAAAGGGTTTAAGTTAGGTTTTCCTTGTGTTCTTATATGTGTATGTTGAGTGTGCAGGTTGTACAGGGTTACGCATGGTGAGTCAGCTGAGGCAAGGGACAAGAGCCGAGGGAGGAGGACTCCAAGGGCAAGCCGGGAAGTGAACTTCAAAGGGCACACGTGAAGGATGGCATAGAGGCAAGTCGAGGACTTGTGTGCGCATCCGAGGGACGATAGCAGGTGGAAGAGGACTTCAAGGGGCAAGCCAAAGGAGAGGACCAGAAGGCACATGTGGAGGAGGGTCAAGAGAGTGAGTAGGAGTGTTGTTGTAAGCTGGGCAGTCGACTGGGAGCTGTCCAGCCGACTGCCAAAACTCACAGTAGGTTCTGGACCCTGGACCAGTCGACTGCCATTTTGGCAGTCGACTGGTAAGTCACCAGAATTCGAACATTGGGATATCAACGGTTGAATCTGAGTGGTGGCAGTCGACTGCCCTGGGACCAGTCGACTGCCAGCGGGTTTTCCAGCCCGAGTCCTATTTAAAGAGGACTCGGTTAGGGCTGGTTTTTCTTAACGAAACTTGCTTGGATAGGGCAAGTTAGTAGTCTTGTATACTCAGAAAGTGTCCTTGGTGGTGTGGCGAGGTTTCTCCACCCACAAGGAGCAACGAGTTCTAGCCGGAGGATATCCGGGGTTTGATCCACCGATGGATCGTTGGATTAGTCACCCGACCGGGGTGGATACCAACTAAAATCGCCGTGTTAGCATTGGTCAGTGATTTTATTATTGTTTTACTATTATTTCCGCTGCGCTAACAATTCTGTAGAGATCCAAGTTCCGAAAAAGTGCATTCACCCCCCTGCACGCCTTAGACGATCCATCAGTTGGTATCAAAGCGAAGGACCGCTCTTGATCGGACTAGCCGCCGAGGGAGCACTCGCTAGAGGAAGAAGAACATGGAAGATAAGTTGGGGGAAGACATCAACACACCCCCATCCTACAATCATGAAGAATTCGGACATTGGAAGGTAAGGATGGAAAATTGGCTAGGGATGGATTGGGAGTGTAGAATGGTCATTGAAGATCCCTTTGAATTTCCGAGAGACAAGCACGAGAAGAGGCTTCGTCCCAGATATTGGACAGATAAACAACGAGAGCAATCTAGGGCAAACGACAAGGTAATAAATATTTTGATTGATATTTTTCCTAAAAATGTGTTGAGTTGTGTAGGAGAATATACAAGTGCTTACGAGTTATGGAGCAAACTAGAAGAACTCCATAAAAACCCTGCACGAGATCAATTAGTGGAAGAGGCCGAGGAGGTAAACTCAATAGCCCAAGAAGAGGAGAAAAAGAAAGAAGAATCATCTACCTCCTCAAGTGAAATGGAAGAAGAAAGTGAGAGGTCCTCCACCTCATCTAGAGAAGAAGAAGAAGAAGTATCAATTTCAAGAATTGAGGGGGAGGAGAGATCCATTTCCATACCGGAGCAAGAAAAAGCTCCAACCTCCACCAAAGCCAAGACCAAGGACCATATCACATGCTTTGGATACAACAAAAAGGGGCACTGACAGACCCAAATAGACTGTCACGAATGTGGGTCTCAAATTTAGATGTATATGAATGAAATGCTGGAAACCCTTTTTGCAATCAAGATAAAAGCGTAGTAAAGGGGCCACAGGTCGTATTTTTCCTCGGGACTAGTTGACGTTGTTTGATTCGAGCTCGTATTTATGTGTCGTGATTGTTTTTGGGTTTTAAGTAAATGTTTGGGTTTTGGGTTGCAATTGGAAACGAAAATGCAATGAAATGAAATGGCAATAAAAATAAATGAAAACTAAACAAATGTTATAAAAGGACGATAGCAAGTGATAACTCAATCAAAGGGAAACCGATTCACCCAAAGGAACTTAATCGAATTAGAGGAGCAAATCTGAATTCAATTGCTACTAAATGCCAAACAATTAAATCAACACGGAAGCTAAACTTCAATTGAAACTAATGCAAAAACTTCAAACTCAATGGTAAAAATGAAACTTGATACTAATGCTGGAAGGAAGCTAGGAATTCAGTAATGATCCAAGCCCAAAACAAACTGATTTCAAACTATATGGCACAGCAAAAACAGCAATCAACTTGACACCAATCAATGCATTAGCCTCATCTTGATACAAAGTGGAAGAGTGAACCAAATTTGACACATAAGGTAGAGACTCATGCACCGAAGGTTTATCCTAAATGCAAAGCTAGTTACTGATGAATTCTGAATCAAAACTGATCACTTTATCTTGGAAATCAAACTAACAGTAATTGATATTCAAAACTAAAACAAGCAATTTCAGATATAAAAACAGAACAAGGAATGCAAAAACACTGTGCCAATTTGCAGAATCCTTTCAAATGCAGAAATTAAATTCACTAAGCAAGCCGATTCGAATGCGTAATCTAATGTTTAGACAAGATATATGAGATCTACTCGACACAAAATCAAGAAACTACAGCAGAACATGCAGAAATTGCCCTGGCACGCAAGCTGAATCTGAAACGCAGCTTGTGCAGGAAGTGAAGATGCAGAAATGAAGGGTGCAGAATTTGCAAGCTGAAACAAGAAGATGAAAGCTGAATTTGAATCTCTAATCTAAGTTCAGACAAACATGAAGGAAACTAATGTTTACTTGGCACAAAACTGAGAAGCTACATGCTATAAACCTACAGAAACTAAATCTGGCACGCAAGAGTGATACGCAAGCAACAAAAATGGCACGCAAGGATTTGGGTATAAAACTAATTGAAATTGATTCTGATTGTCAACTTAACAACTCCTAAACTACTTAACGAGAAGAAATGAGGTTCAATTACAGCAAGACAATTCAAAATTGAAACTAAGTTGCTAACCTAGAAATTTCAGAAACAGAATTGCTGTGCGAAACTGAAATTACAGCTAAAACCGAAATTAAGCTAATCCCCAATCCAAATCCTTGCTGTCACTCAAGAATGAGCTCGAATTGAGGTGGTCACGCCTTCAGATGAAGAACTTGCTGAAGAAAACGAGAAGAAACGAAGACGAAACGAAGAAAACCACTGCGGCGAGGACGCGACGAAGAGGAAGCTGCGCAGGATTTTTGATTAAATACTTAAACACGGACGGCCCAGATTGATTTGAGGAAATCCAACGGCTGATCTTGCTCTGATTTGAGCCAAACTTTGAGGATGTTGATCAGGGGTTAGGATCTGCCTCGTGGTAGCTCGGATCCTCCAGGTGTGCAACGGATGGTCCAGATCAACTTAATCTTTGAATGGATGATCTAGAGCCCTCCAAGCTTGATCCAACGGTTGATTGAGCTCTGATTGGGATGAAACCTTCAGATCTTGATCAGAGTGCTTGATCAACCCTAACCCTAGCTCGGATTGCTTCAGATGGTCCCGGATGGCTCAGATCTAGCCGCTCTTGAATCGGACGGTCCGGATTAATCGTAAGCTTGATAATTCGATCCGGTTCACTTCCGACTCAAGTTTGACCCAATATGCCCTAAGTCCAGGAACCCTTCATGTCTACAAAAATAGATCAAGAATTTAGTGGCCAAATAATCCAAATATGTGTAAATTTGCAATTAAGTCCAAAATAAGAGGAAATCCTAAAACCTAGGGTAAAATCATAGTTAAGCAAGTAAAACATGGGTCAAACATGGATTTTAGCAATAAAAATAATCAATAAAATGGTGCTTATCAGGCACTACAAGGACAAGTGCCCAAAAGGTAAGAATGAGGTACTCTCTAAACCCGGGTCCATTCAATTTAAATCTAACATGAATTGTAGGAATGGAGAAGCCCAAGAAAAGAAAAAGAAGATTCGATGCTTCACATGTGGAGAGCTGGGGCACTACCACACCAAGTGCCCTAGAAAAGGTGAACTAAAGAAAATGGAGCACTTAAGGAGATGGGAGAAAGAAGAAAGGAAGAAGAGAAGAATCCCACATCAAGGAGGAACTCCAAAGGTAAGGAAGGTAACTCCTAACCTTAAGCCAAAATGTAATTCTAATTCAAGTTCCTCCATGCATGATAAAAATAGAATTAATTATACATCCATGCATGCTAGGATTAATGAAAATTGCTTAATGGTGCACAATTTCGGATTTAATTATAATGATAGGACTAGGATTAACAAGGTAGATCATAACCCTAGGAAAAGCATGCATCATGATCAACCTAGGACCTTTGTACCTAAGGAACAAGGCACTAAGCCCAAGAAGGGAAGGAATGTGCCTAGAAACGAGGGTAGGTCTAGGAATGTCCAAAGTGGACATATGGATTCTAGGTTTAGGAACCTAGAAAGGGAAAATCAAGCTTTAAGGGAAAAGCTTGATAGGTTAGAGAAAACCCTAGAGAGATTCACTATTGGATCTAAGGGTTTAGATATGGTGTTGGGTGGTTTTACCCACACCAATGATAGATCGGGGTTGGGATACCGGTCTAAGAACTCCCATGCCAAGGGAAGGAAATATGCTAGGGTAGCATATGATTATGGCAAGAAGGGGGAGTCCAAAAATGGCAAAGGGGTGCCATTTAAAGGAAAAAAGAAATGACTTAACCAAAGACAAGGTGTCTAAGGTTAAGAGGGTTGAGTTTGTAGGCCAAGAGTCATCGGTGGAACACCGATGTGGCCTAGTGATGGTTGCGTCACCTAGGGAGGTGGCTAGGGCTAAGAGCTCAAGGGGGTGTTCTAGGAGCCTTTGGGTATATGGTGAATGGACCTTTGGAGGGTTCCTCCGAGAGGTCTAATTGGACCATGGAGTGTGCCAAAGGAATTGGAGACGGACTTGAGTCTCAATTCTTGGGTTTTGGCACGGTGTTTTTGAGTTTCATGCATGGAAATATGACATTGGGGTGATATTGCATGAAAATTAGTTTTTGGTGTGTAATTGTCATGTAAATCAATGCTAGGGACGCATTGTGGGGTGGCATGGGCAGAGACATCAAGGGAAAACCAAAACTAGGACTTTTGGTTAAGGTTTGAGTGAACCATTTTGCTAGTTTTTGGGTTTTATGTCAAACTTGGGAATGGTGATAGATACATTTTGGAATGTATTTTTCCCAAGTAGGTATGGGTACCACAAACCTCTCCACAAAATTTGGGAATTTTTGGAGATTTGTGGAATTTTTGACGCATTTCTAAATTTCGTCAGAAATGCTGAAATTTTAGACTTTCAGAGTATCAGTCGACTGCCTGGGGGGCAGTCGACTGGTCAATGCTGAGTTTTGTATCAGCAGCTGGTTTGGTGTCCAAATGATGTAAAACAAGTGTATGGGGGGCTAATACACTATGTTTAGGATCATTGGGGATTAAAAAAACCAATAATTGAGTTATTATTGGGTTCTTTTTGATGTTAGGCAAAGGGGGAGAAGTGTTAAGTTGGGAAACCAAACACACCTTTGCTAGAAACCCTAGGTTTAGGGGGAGCTAAGATTAAGGGGGATCATGGTTGCTCTATTCTTGGCGTAAGGGGAACCTTTGAGAGGTTCTTAAAAAGCCTTTGTAAGTCCAATGTAGGGGGAGTTTGGGAGAAGCTTTAAAAAGCCTATTTTGGTGAAAATTCCTAGCTTGGAGGGCTAGGTGTGAGAAAGTCCTAGCTTGGAGGGCTAGGTGTGGAAAATCCTAACTCGGAGGGTTAGGTGTTGAAAAGTCCTAACCTGGAGGGTTAGGTGTGGGATGTCTTGGGATAAGATCCATTTTTGCATTGCATATGCATTTGTTTAGCATGATTTTTGCTATTGACTACTATCTTGTTTTCCTAACTTAAACGTATTGCCAAACATCAAAAAGGGGGAGATTGTTGAGGCAATCTATGGTCCGGAGTGACCAAGTGTTTTGATGTTTGGGCAAAGGGTTTAAGTTAGGTTTTCCTTGTGTTCTCATATGTGTATGTTGAGTGTGCAGGTTGTACAGGTTTACACATGGTGAGTCAGCTGAGGCAAGGGACAAGAGCCGAGGGAGGAGGACTCCAAGGGCAAGCCGGGAAGTGAACTTCAAAGGGCACACATAAAGGATGGCATGGAGGCAAGTCGAGGACTTGTGTGCGCATCCGAGGGACGATAGCCGGTGGAAGAGGACTTCAAGGGGCAAGCCAAAGGAGAGGACCTGAAGGCACATGTGGAGGAGGGTCAAGAGAGTGAGTAGGAGTGCTGTTATAAGCTGGGCAGTCGACTGGGAGCTGTCTAGTCGACTGCCAAAACTCACAGTAAGTTCTGGACCCTGGACCAGTCGACTGCCATTTTGGTAGTCGACTGGTAGGTCACCAGAATTCGAACGTTGGGATGTCAACGGTTGAATCTGAGTGGTGGCAGTCGACTGCCCTGGGACCAGTCGACTGCCAGCGGATTTTCCAGCCCGAGTCCTATTTAAAGAGGGCTCGGTTAGGGCTGGTTTTTCTTGACGAAACTTGCTTGGATAGGGCAAGTTAGTAGTCTTGTATACTCAGAAAGTGTCCTTGGTGGTGTGGCGAGGTTTCTCCACCCACAAGGAGCAACGAGTTCTAGCCGGAGGATATCCAGGGTTTGATCCACCGACAAATTGTTGGATTAGTCACCCGACCGGGGTGGATACCAACTAAAATCGCCGTGTTAGCATTGGTCAGTGATTTTATTATTGTTTTACTATTATTTCCGCTGCGCTAACAATTCTGTAGAGATCCAAGTTCCGAAAAATTACATTCACCCCCTCTGCACGCCTTAGACGATCCATCATAAAAGTGGTTGTAGGACTAACTAGACTTAGCATTTAATTAATCACTAGATATACTTTACCCTGCTACAAAAAAAAATACTCATATAGAAGCAGTTATTTAGGAGTGGTTTTTAGATCGTTCTTTAAAATCGACCAATTGAATCGGTTTAAATTAAACCGTTCCTATTGTCTAACTTTTTATGAACAATTTTGAAACCGCTCTTATTGAATAGTTTTAGGTGCGGTTTGAAAAATCGCTCCTGTAAATCGCTCTTAATGATATAACTATTAAAAACAATCTTAAAACTACTGTTATTGGTACTTTTAGTAGCGATTTTGGGTTACTAACTATTCCAATTGCTCTAAGTTTTAAGAGCAATTTTCAAACCACTCTTATTGGATTCTTTGAACAAAATTTGTATAAAATGCTACTACAAACCGTTTCTATTACTCTAATGGTGCACAATTGATTTTTTAATCTACATCAATTGTATAGTTTTAATATTGATTTACATAAACCGCGATTACAAACCGCTCTTATTGCTATAATTATTAGAAATAAAAATCGCTAATATTGGATCATTTTTATAACGATTCTGTCTTTTATTCAAATTAAATTACTAATATATGACTTAAAATTTATAATAAAATTATAATTTTAGATATACAAATATTATGCTCACATGCAATCCCAAAAAAGAGAGGGATGTTTTGCTCAAATTTAAAAAATATATAGTTGTATATCACCATTTAATTTTTACAAGGGGTTTCATACTACACACATTTGATTGTCGTTCGGACATGGTCGGCAGTCTCCGACCGTCACCCCAAATTAAACTATATTTGGGGCACGGTGAACCCATCGGGAATCACTGTAATTGCGATGTCATATCATTTCTTAAGATTTTCCTTAAATTTTTTGTTTGAGTACATCATTTTTCTTTTACATAAGTGAAAAAAATAATATTTTCCTATAATTAAATAAAATTGCACCATGCTTTAAATTTATTTAATTTTATAGTGCAGGTTGATTTGGAAAGGATTGCTAAGGACTCATAGCAATGTTGCTGCATTATGCATTGAAGTTGCACTCCGGTGTATACGTGAAAATTGCTCTCCAAATGATGATTTTTTTTATCTTGATATAACCAAATGATTGTGTGAAGTTTCTTGTATGTCTCAAACAAGTAGATACATTTATAATTCTGCTTAGAATCTTTTGTGCTCATTGTTAGCAATTTTTGAGACAAACAAACTCACTGTGTGGCATTTTCTTGTTCACTATTTTTTCTAGAGTTTTCTCTTTCGTGACTACTCAATTATGAGATTGAGTCAAACGTATGTTTGGTTTTATCTAAACAGAATGAGGATATTTGTTGGTTTCGAGAGTTTTCAAACGCACGTTGTAACGAAATTCATGTGGTTGATCTGTTTCACTTTTTATATAATTAATGAGTTGTTCAGACACAACATATGAATATTGCCTTGCATGTTTCTTTCGGTTTGCTTATTCCCAGCTCATGTATGATTTCTGAATTATGATTGCTTATTATTTTTCCATCCTGTAAACTATTATTATGATGCAACTGAAATCTGCTATTGCTACTGAGATGGAGGAATGAGTCGATCAACAGCTTCCTAAGGTTGGATAATGTGGTATGTGGAGGTTCATGGAGGAAAAGGTAGTTGGATGCTTAATAGCAGAGATACGGATAAAATCCTTCCAATGTTTAAATTGGATTGATGGTGAAAAAAAAAGAGCAATGATAGGGAGAGTGAAAATGGGAGAGTGAAAAACATAGTGAATGATGTGACATGACATAGTATGACGTGACATTTTACATGCACACGTCCGATTATCGCTTGAACACCATCGGCGACCATCGGCCGCCATCCCGAATCAAACTATACCCTGGAGGGTACGATGAACCCGTCAGAAATCGCTGCATAAAAGGTGTCACGTCATTCACTATGCTTTTCACTCTCTCATTTTCACTCTCCCTATCATTTTTCAAAAAAAAAATGGAAGCAAAAGGAGAAAGAAGTTAATAGTTCGCCCATTGTGGAAAAATTGGTCAATTTGGTTAATTCAATCAAAAATCGAATTAATTGATATTTTATCGGTTCGACTTGTTTGATTTTTATTATAAAATTTGATCGGTTCGGTTAGTTAAAAAAATTAATTTATTTAGTTTAATTTGGTTCGATTTTAACCATACCCTATCTACATATGTATTCATTAACTTAAAAAAAGTTTATAATAGAGTCTCAACAGAAATTATATGGAGTATTCTAGAAAAGAGAGGTGTTAGCATATCATATATTGAACTAATTAAGAATGTGTTTGAGAATGTAACTGTTGATGCAATTATCTTCAGGTCAAGTTGACCAGTTTAACTAAGCTCAGGGTTGGTTCGGGGTTTAATTTTGATGTTTGGACAATATGTAAGAAAGAGTCAAGTAGGTCAAGGTTAATCGGATATTTGACGATGTGAGGAAGTTCTACCGAGACTAAGCATGAAAGACCTAGTTGGAAACTAGGCAGTGGAAGTCATAGCAAAGCTAGATAGTGGAAGACCTAGTTGGGAACTAGGCAGTGAAGGCCTAGATGGGAACTAGACAGTGAATGTCCTAGCGGGGCTAGACAGTAATGACGTAGTTGAGAACTAAACAGTGGAAGTACCAGTGGGGTTTGATAGCGAAGACCTAGCGGGGCTAGGCAGTGAAGACTTAGTTGAGAACTAAGCAATGGAAGTCCTAACAAGACTATTTAAGGGAAAAATCCAAGTAGGTCAAAGGTTGACCGGACACTTGATAATCGAAAGTCCAACAGGAAGTTGACACGAGATGGAAAGCCAAGTGAGTCAAAGGTTGACCGGACACTTGGTGAAGAAGCCCTGACAAATTATGATTGACTGGATATTGGACAAAAGGAACCCTACACTTATTTTTCGGGTATTAGGGTTGAACAATAGATTAGAGTAATTGATTGACCCAAACCAATCGATTAGGAGATATTTTCGTGAAGCATGGTAATGTTTGAAATCGTTTGATTAATCGATTAAACCCTATATTAATCGATTAAAGGTTATTTCGTGAAGCACAGTAAAGCTCGAAATCAATTGGTCAATCGATTAAGCCATATGTTAATCGGTTAAGGATTTTTGTGAGAGCATAGAATGTGCTAGAATCGATTGGATAATCGATTTAGCTTGATCTAATTGACTAGGGTAATCGATTAGGTAGTATTTGTCATGAACAGAAAGGTGATGAAATCGATTGGGTAATTAATAAGACCCATTTTTGTCGTGCAATGGGTATCAAATGAATAAACTATCGGATCTCTCTCTACACTAATATAGCATATAGGCTGGCCCAGATCGTCTCTCACAAGGAATGTAAGTAATACATGATAGATCTAGGATCAAATATTATTGCTTGGTATTTTAAATGTTAAATGGGGGTTTGGATTTGGGATGCTAAAGCTAAGAGCAAATGAAAAATTAAACTATGAATGCAGCTACAGAAGTAAGGACATGCTAAACTACAATTGCAAAACAATTCATAAAAATTTAGAGCAAGGAAACTAAAAAATATTCAATTGATAAGAGAGCAAAACAACTCATTCTAAGAACTCAATGAACTCACGAAATTGGGAAACAACCAACTGATCTAACTTAAATTAATCTACTATTGAACATGAATGAAGTAAGAACATCATGATGAACAATCTAGCACTAGTTCTTAAACTAAATGGAATTCGAATTCAAATGTATAAGGGATCAAACCAAGCATTCTATCAACAACTCAATCATATGAAAATGATCTACGCATTATAACAAGAGAATACATGAATCAAGAAGATGCTCACGAATCAAGCTAGGGTTTCCCCTAACATATATCATATCAGATCAAGGTGAAAAAGCAGAAGATCACAGAGAACACATGATCGCAGAGAAGAAGATGATGTGTTGTGACCAGGTCTCGGTCGTGGCTTGCGTCGGTGGAGAATACGTGCGATCACATCCAAGCAGAAAGGTTGCGATCGGAAGCAGAGGTGACAATTGGTGGAGCTGTGGAGATGAAAAGATCATGAACACGATCTCTTGGTGAAGCAACAATCGCGGAGAACACATGATCGCTCCTAAAAGAAACCCCCTAGTGTCGTCGATAAAGCTCGAAGAAGTAGTCGGCGGTAATGATGTAGAAGGTGGCTGGTGTCAGGAAGATTGGGGATGAGTAGATCGTGATCAGTGGCAAGGGATGTAGTGGCGTCACCGGTTGTTGATGGATGGGTGCAGACTGGAGGAAGGGGAAGCCCTTGACCTCATGGAATCTCCGATGGTGGAGGAAGAGTGGAGGATTGATGACTGCCCAATATCAAGTGTCACGATGAGCCTCAAATTTAAATACTTGTAAATTAGAAACCCTAGCTTACAAAATTAAAGAGTAGTATAGGGGCCTCAAGTCGTATTTTCCAAGGACTAGTTTAGAATGTTTAATTCAAGCTTGAAGTTCTGTCGTTTGAAGTTTTTGGGTTTTCAGATTAAGATGGGGATTTGTTTTGGATTTAAGGAATAAAAATATAGCTTGAAATGAGATAGACCTAGCTAGAGCAGAATTAAACTAGGAAATTATGTAAAATATACTTATCCTAATTGAAACTAAGCAAAACTAATTGAATTTCAGGATTAAAATTGAATGTAGGTAATTTATAGCTAATATTCAAAATTAGGAAAACTATATGACGGAACCCGAAATACTAGGTTAAAGTTGTCACGAAATGTGTGGGTCCATCAGATTTAAATATGAATAAAATGCTGGAAACCCTTTTTGCAATCAAAGAAGAAAGGCATAGTAAAGGCGCCACAGGTCGTATTTTTCCTCGGGACTAGTTGATATTGTCTGATTCGAGCTTGTATTAATGTGTCGTTTGTGAATGTTGGGTTTCGAATGTAATTTGGGTTTGGTTTACAATTCAGAAATGAAAACTTAATAGAAAGAAGAAAACTTAACCATGGAACTTAACAAGTGATAGCAAGTTATCATTCAACCAAAAGGACCACTTAATCAACTAAAACACTTACCCAATTTCTGGAAAAATTGAATCTGATTTCAAGTGTAAAACAAATGCTAAGCAATGAGGCAACAAAGCAGCTGACTTTTGATTGACACTAATGCAAAGTCTTTGAACCTTACTGCATTAACGAAATCCAAACTTGATACAACTTGAATTGCAAAAGAGGAAGACTGCCTTACTAGAAAAAGATTTATGTGCCAAAATTGATACTAAGTGCAAGAAATATAAACCTAAGGCAGTAATGAAAACTAAATTTCAGAACAATTTCATGCAATCTAACTGAGTTCAAATGCAATGACACTCTAAAAGTGTTTTCAACTTCAGCTGAATTGAATCCAAAAAGAACAGAATTGTAAACAAGTTGTACACCAAGCTGTCAATAAATTGTCTTACTTGATACAAACTTGCAAGATATGGAACTGAGGTGCCAAAGAAGAATTAAAACTAGCAGAATGCAATGACTGACAATTCAAAAGTGGAACTCATTAATTCGGCTTGGAAAGGGCAAGTTATCAGTGAATTTGTACTCAGAATTGAAGGAAGAATTTCTGCATCCAATTACAGAGCAATTCAGAAATAACCTGAAGCAGAAATGAAGGCTGAAATGCGACACAAGATTGCAAAAATTCAGCAACAGATCGAATTCAAGGACAACAAGTAACTAAGATTAAGTACAACAATCTAGTATTCAACAACGATTAAGAAAAGCTGAGTTTATGGATGCGAAAATACTGAAACTTTCAGACTCTAAATTGATACGCAAGAAACACACTGATGCTTCAGAAATGAATGACGTGCAGGAACCAAAGACTGAAAACAGGGAACTCAAGAATTCATGAACTCACAAGCAATTTAGTTCAATTGTATCAAACTAATATCAAGAACAATTCGGAATTGAACTAAACTAACTGATATGAAATGCAGGAACTAAAAGCTGATACGCAGGATGAATAAAAAAAAACGGATACACTGGAAAAGAAATGGAACGCAACAATGATACAGAAGCAATAAACATAAAATAAACTGAAATTAAATTTGATTTATCACTGAACAAAATGCCTAGCTAATTTACTTGCAGAAAATAAACCTAACTTAAGCAAAACAATTAGAAAACGAAACTAAGCAATCTGATACGAATGCAGTAATGGAACAAAATGCATAAATGAGATTACAGCTAATAACCGAAATTAACTAAGCCTCAATCTCTCATCTCAGCTCAAGAAATCCTTGCTGTCACTCAAGGATGAGCCTCGAATTGAGAAGGAAACGATCCATACAAGAAAACTAATCATCTGATACAAGGTTCAGAAATGAAATGGCAGAAATGAAATCTACTGCTAATAACTGAAAATTCGCCAATTAAGCTAAGCCTCAATCCAAATCCTTACTGTCACTCAAGGATGAGCCTCGAATTGAGGTGGTCACGCCTTCAAACGAAGAAATTGAAGAAACGATGAAGAAAATCGCTAAACTACTGAAGAAAACGAGCTGCGGCGAAGAAGACGCGACAAGGGAAGAGCTGCGCAGAATTTTCCTTAAGTAATTAGCATTGGACGACTCAGATTGATTTGAGGAAATCCAACGGCTAATCTTGCTCTGATTTAATCCAAATTTTGATGATGATGATCAGGAGTCAGGATCTGCCTCGTGGTAGCTCGAATCCTCCAGATGTGCAACGGATGGTCCAGATTACCCTAATCTTTGAATGGACGATCTAGAGCCCTCCGAGCTTGATCCAACGGTTGATTTAGCTCTGATTGGGATGAAACCTTCAGATCTTGATTAGAGTGCTTGATCAACCCTAACCCTTGCTCGGATTGCTTCAGATGGTCCCGGATGGCTCAGATCTAGCCGCTTTTGAATCGGACGACCCAGATTTAATCCTAATCTTGATAACTCGATCCGGGTCACTTCCGACTCAAGTTTGACCCAATATGCCCTAGGTCCATGAACCTTTCATGCCTACAAAAATAGATCAAAAATTTAGTGGTCAAATAATCCAAATATGTACAAATTTGCAATTAAGTCCAAAATAAGAGTAAGTTCTAAAACCTAGGGCAATTTCACAATTAAGCAATAAAAACATAGGTCAAACAAGGATTTTAGCAACTCAAATAATCAATAAAATGATACTTATCAACTCCCCCACACTTGAGCTTGAGCGTCTCGCGAAACCACTAAGTATGTATCCCTTAGGTTTTCTAAAGCATAATTAGAAGCAAATGAAAAGAAATTACCTAAGGTTGTCAATTCTCAAAAATCTAAGCTCTATGGATTAGTATCTTGTCCTTAAATCAACAACTTTGCCTTTTCATCCTTCATGAGTCATTGAGATGAATTTAACTCACTAGCCTTTCAAGGGAAATTTTGGTGGCTCTCCTTAAATTCTAAGTTGATGATGGAAGTGGAGCTCACTCAAACACACATGCTTCTTGCACTACCATAGGCTTGCTTGTTATCTAATCTCCACCATTATTCATGATTAGGATCAACATCTACAAAAACAATTGAAAACATGGAAAATGGTGAGAAATGGAATAAAAGCCAAGAAAATGGAAAAATTGGTAAAGTGGAAGACTTGAGTACTCAAGGATGT
This sequence comes from Boesenbergia rotunda, assembly GCA_024364735.1. Lineage (NCBI taxonomy): Eukaryota > Viridiplantae > Streptophyta > Magnoliopsida > Zingiberales > Zingiberaceae > Boesenbergia > Boesenbergia rotunda. Next base: position 138,974 of record JAGFNQ010005325.1, read on the forward strand.
TTCCAATGAACTCTGCCCTCTTGACAGTCCTCTAGTGATATGCAAAAGTGTGACGGAGTAAATCTTGAACAATGCCTTTGATTTGGATGAAGATAACTTTGTTGGTGTCATTGTGCCAATTTTTGCTATTGCGTGCCAACTTGTTTCCTCCTCTCTTTTCTTTTCTGATTTTTTTTTCTTTCTCTCTAGTAAGGTCAGAATGTAGTGATGCAAGGCTTGGATTTGGATGAGAAAAATTCCACTGAATTCAATGGTGCCGAACTCCCTTGTGTGCCATTTTGCTTCTCCTTTGTTCTCTTTTTTTTTCTTTCGAACAGTTTTTCTTTCTTTTTTTTTCTCTTTCAGTTTCAGCTCCACGGCAGAATCATCTGGTTTCTTAAATAATTAGCATCAGTTAGAATCACATAGTGTAGTGGAGAATTCGAATTGTTCCACTTGAAAATGGCTGATTAGCAATTCGAATTTCAGCCCTTGCACTGTTTTTTTTTGTGTGTGCTGATCAGAGTTGCTAGCATTCACATTTCTTCCAGATTTGGTCAGCATTTGGTGTTCTCAATATTCTTTGATGCATTTCCGAACTTGTGCCCTGATTCATAGCCTTGGAAAATCTAATTTCAGCCTCAACTTGGCACAAACTGCCTCTCTAGCATTCCTTTATGTTAGTATCTGATTTCATCCTATTTCCTTCACTTGAAATCTGCTCCCCATGAGGTTGAATTCAGCTAAAAGCCATTCTACCAGTTCTATTGAAAACCATCAAGACACTGCTGATTTAGGAAGCCTGAATTAGCTTGAAGTTGGTACAAAACTTCCTTATATGATATGGTAAACAATTTCTGCCCAGATTTCTGCATTTATACTTGGCACATATTTCTTCTGTTGTTTTCAGATTTGTCCAGCTACATAAACCATTTAGCAAGATGTGTTTGATTTCTAAGCAAAGAGCAGCTGCAAATCCAAGCATTCCGACCAAAACATGCTATCCAAAAAGTTTATTCCTTCAATGGCACAGAATTGTTGTTTTTTTTCTTCTTCTTTTCTTTCAGCCGAATTCACCTTTCACCTTGGCACAACATTGCTTAGATCTTCACTTTATTGCTTGACTTCTTCCGGAATTTGGCTTCAATTGGATGGTTGCGTGCCACTTAGACCTTGGCACACAATTTCTTCTTCATCAACCAATTGAGCTTGGCCATGTAAGCTTGGATCTTCAAATTATAATCAAGTATCTAGATGCCTCCATTGGTTTCATCCTCAACCATTTCTTCTTGCTCATTTTTTACACCAAACTCACTCAAACATCATTCTTGGCACATGAAATTTGCAGAAATTTTTTTTCCCCGACATGAATTGCCTCTTTGATACCAAATCTTTCCTAAACACTAGTCACTCCCCCACACTTAAATCTTTGTCCGTCTCGGGCAAAATAACATTAAGAAACATCCCAAACAAACAAGTCCATAGAAAAGTGAGGGTAAGAGTAGAAAATAAGTAAAGAAAAATGGAATGAACATGATTTTTGCCAAAATTAATATGGAAAGGTAAACAAAGTGATTAGCCTCTATAGATGTGATCCAATCATTGAAATATGATTTTGAAAGAACCTAAGCAAGTTCTAGAGTACAATAACATATGCGTGTCACAAATATAAGGCTAATTCTCACTAGGCAAAAAAAATAATTCATCTCAAATCATTAATTAAGAATCTAAAGCAAAGTAGTACTCAAGCATCCAAGAATTCATCCATAAGCTCAAATCCTAAGTTTTAACAACCAAATTTAATTTATTTTCAAATGACTCTAAAATGACAATAAGTTAACCTAGAGGGATACATTTATTCCTAATCATGCAAGAAAAAGTGCTAAAAGAAAAGACATGGTATTTACAATGTCTATTTATTCAATTTACTCTACTCACGCATTTATTAGCAAAAACTCATTTTAAAAGAAAGTTCTACTTCTAGAAAACATAAAAGTGAAAAATGAGATAAAAGAAAATGCAAGAAAGAATAAACTCCCCTTTATTCTGGTGGACGGAGCCTATCCAGAAGTAGCCTCCATCGTGGTCGTGGAGGAGTATAGGTAGCTGAGAGAATTAGGACTCCCCCACACTTGAACTTTACAAAAATTTGCTCCGGTGGCCGCAGGCGATTTAGGTATAAGACCCATGTCAGAGGTGGAGTGCTTTGAATTAGAGTAAAATCAACTCCTCCTTCTTGATGCATTTTGAAAATTCTTCCAGGAGGCTGGAGTCTGTTCAGATGTAGCACCCACTCCAGTAGTCTTCTGGACCCTGCAAAACAATGTAATATCACTCTCAAGCGTTCAGGGTAAAAAGGAAATAAAATAATGTGAGTCTCTGTATGAAATGTATCCAAAACTGCATCATATCCAATAAAATCAATTCTTGGTGCCTCAACAAATTTTTCACAATTATTTTCTACAAAATTTGCATCCAGGAACTCATCACAAATAAAGAAATCAATTTTCGGCACATCAATAGAAATATCACAATTATGTTCCATTAAGGATGTATCAAGCAATGTGTCACAGCCAATAAAATCAATCTCAGATATCTCCATAAGTTTTTCACATTCAACCTCAGCATAAGATATAGCAAGAGATTCATCACAATAAATAACATCAATTTCAGGCACTTTTAAAAAATTTTCACAATCCATATCTACAAAAGATGTATCAAGTAATTCATCATAACAAACAACATTAATTATAGGTGCCTCTAAAATTATTTCGCAATCCATATCTACAAGAGATGTATCAAGTAATGCACTACGACCAATGAAATCAATTTTTGGTACCTCTATTGGATTTGCACAAGCAGTTTCTACACAAGGTATATCAATAAATTCATCATAACCAATAAAGTCAGCACTAGGTACCTCGCTGAATTTTTCTGAACAAAGAGGAGAAATACTTACCTGAGCGTGCTGAAGAATACCTGGAGGTTCTACAAGAGTAGATGTATCCGTGTTCTCCTCCTGATCATGTTCAAGCTCCACTTCAGGTTCAGGTTCTGGTGGACAATCAACTAAAGCAGGTGATCCTTGGGTTCTTGCATCCACCATGCAAGTCCCTACACTTTCTGGTTCATCTTCTGAATCTTCTAATGCATCCATCACTGTTGGTGGTTCCTGGGGCTTAGTGCAATCCCCTACACCTGTAGAATCATCTTCTATGCATGCTCCTTCTATAATATCTGCAACATCAATATCAGAAAAAATAGGACCATCAATAATACTATCATCACAAAATAAAAGTCTAGAATGGTCCTGTGGAGCTTCAGTTTCTTCTTCTTGAGCTGAAAAATTTGGAAATGAATTTTGAGCAAGAATCTCCGGAGGGATGCATGCTGTAGGTGCCCTGATTTTAATAATTTATTCTTCTTCTTCCACCAAAATTCTAAGATCACTTGAAGAAGGACTTGGCCATGCACTAGGGTCACCTTGAACTGATATAAAATCAACTCCGGGGCTCTCAGAATTAAGAGTATCTTGAGAATATAACTGTTCTAATCTTTGGGCTTTTATCTGATTCAAATCACTAGCCAATTGTCCCATTTGTCGTCTGAGGTTTTGAATTCTTTGTTGCACAATTTCCCCAAACCTTTGTTGTTGAGCCTCAAGCTCTTGTTGGTCTTGAAAAGTAACATAAGGTTGCTGAAGACCAAGAGTAGGCTCTGCATTTTGAAATGGAGACTGTGGGGGCTGATCAAATGGTTGCACAGGCTGATTAAACTGCTGAAAATTTGGTTCACAAGTTGGTGGAGATTGCTGAAAATTGTAGCCCTGGAATTCTTGGATCTGAGGTTGAAATTGTGGTGGTGAAAACTGAATTTGAGTGGGCTGAAAATTCTGGTTTTGAAACTGAAAATTTGGATCGTATGGCTGTGAATATTGAAGAGGTTGTTGAAAATTCTGTATAGGTTGGAATTCTTGCTGCCATGGCTGAGGTTGAGGCTGAAATTGATTATTTCCTTGCTGAAAACTTACAAAAGGTTGCTGGAAATTTTGGTTAAGATGCTGAAAATCTTGTTGAAATTGCTGACATGGCTGCTGGTATTGTTGTGGTTACTGGAATTGTTGTAATGGTGGTTGAAAAAACTGGTTTGGTTGAACTTGATGGAAGGGTGGTTGCTGAAAATTCTGATTATCTAAACACCCTTGCTGAAACTGAAAGTTTGGTTGCTGAAAATTCAAATGGGATTGCTGAAAAGCTTGGTTTTGCGGCTGAAATTGCTGACATGGCTGCTGGTAAGTAGATGAATCACTGTTGTGTCTTAGTTGGGAATTCCAGTGCTTAAACACATTTTTTAACCCCACCAGTGCATCTTTGAGCTCTGTATACTCCTCTGGTGAAAACATTTTGATCTTACAGCCATGTCACAAAACAAACAAGAAAAATAGCAGCAACCGTATACAAAAGATAAAGCAAAAGAAAATAGAACCCAATGATATGTCTATAAGCACACAAGCAAAAATCAAACAAATCAACTAGTTGCTTCCCCGGCAACGACGCCAAAAATTTGACGGAACCCGAAATACTAGGTTAAAGTTGTCACGAAATGTGTGAGTCCATCAGATTTAAATATGAATAAAATGCTGGAAACCCTTTTTGCAATCAAAGAAGAAAGGCGTAGTAAAGGGGCCACAGGTCGTATTTTTCCTCGGGACTAGTTGATATTGTCTGATTCGAGCTTGTATTAATGTGTCGTTTGTGAATGTTGGGTTTCGAATGTAATTTGGGTTTGGTTTACAATTCAGAAATGAAAACTTAATAGAAAGAAGAAAACTGAACCATGGAAATTAACAAGTGATAGCAAGTTATCATTCAACTAAAAGGACCACTTAATCAACTAAAACACTTACCCAATTTCTGGAAAAATTGAATCTGATTTCAAGTGTAAAACAAATGCTAAGCAATGAGGCAACAAAGCAGCTGACTTTTGATTGACACTAATGCAAAGTCTTTGAACCTTACTGCATTAACGAAATCCAAACTTGATACAACTTGAATTGCAAAAGAGGAAGACTGCCTTACTAGAAAAAGATTTATGTGCCAAAATTGATACTAAGTGCAAGAAATATAAACCTAAGGCAGTAATGAAAACTAAATTTCAGAACAATTTCATGCAATCTAACTGAGTTCAAATGCAATGGCACTCTAAAAGTGTTTTCAACTTCAGCTGAATTGAATCCAAAAAGAACAGAATTGTAAACAAGTTGTACACCAAGCTGTCAATAAATTGTCTTACTTGATACAAACTTGCAAGATATGGAACTGAGGTGCCAAAGAAGAATTAAAACTAGCAGAATGCAATGACTGACAATTCAAAAGTGGAACTCATTAATTCGGCTTGGAAAGGGCAAGTTATCAGTGAATTTGTACTCAGAATTGAAGGAAGAATTTCTGCATCCAATTACAGAGCAATTCAGAAATAACCTGAAGCAGAAATGAAGGCTGAAATGCGACACAAGATTGCAAAAATTCAGCAACAGATCGAATTCAAGGACAACAAGCAACTAAGATTAAGTACAACAATCTAGTATTCAACAACGATTAAGAAAAGCTGAGTTTATGGATGCGAAAATACTGAAACTTTCAGACTCTAAATTGATACGCAGGAAACACACTGATGCTTCAGAAATGAATGACGTGCAGGAACCAAAGACTGAAAACAGGGAACTCAAGAATTCAGGAACTCACAAGCAATTTAGATCAATTGTATCAAACTAATATCAAGAACAATTCGGAATTGAACTAAACTAACTGATATGAAATGCAGGAACTAAAAGCTGATACGCAGGATGAATAAAAAAAACGAATACACTGGAAAAGAAATGGAACGCAACAATGATACAGAAGCAATAAACATAAAATAAACTGAAATTAAATTCGATTTATCACTGAACAAAATGCCTAGCTAATTTACTTGCAGAAAATAAACCTAACTTAAGCAAAACAATTAGAAAACGAAACTAAGCAATCTGATACGAATGCAGTAATGGAACAAAATGCATAAATGAGATTACAGCTAATAACCGAAATTAACTAAGCCTTAATCTCTCATCTCAGCTCAAGAAATCCTTGCTGTCACTCAAGGATGAGCCTCGAATTGAGAAGGAAACGATCCATACAAGAAAACTAATCATCTGATACAAGGTTCAGAAATGAAATGGCAGAAATGAAATCTACTGCTAATAACTGAAAATTCGCCAATTAAGCTAAGCCTCAATCCAAATCCTTACTGTCACTCAAGGATGAGCCTCGAATTGAGGTGGTCACGCCTTCAAACGAAGAAATTGAAGAAACGATGAAGAAAATCGCTAAACTACTGAAGAAAACGAGCTGCGGCGAAGAAGACGCGACAAGGGAAGAGCTGCGCAGAATTTTCCTTAAGTAATTAGCATTGGACGACTCAGATTGATTTGAGGAAATCCAAGGCTGATCTTGCTCTGATTTAATCCAAATTTTGATGATGATGATCAGAGGTCAGGATCTGCCTCGTGGTAGCTCGGATCCTCCAGATGTGCAACGGATGGTCCAGATCACCCTAATCTTTGAATGGACGATCTAGAGCCCTCCGAGCTTGATCCAACGGTTGATTTAGCTCTGATTGGGATGAAACCTTCAGATCTTGATCAGAGTGCTTGATCAACCCTAACCCTAGCTCGGATTGCTTCAGATGATCCCGGATGGCTCAGATCTAGCCGCTTTTGAATCGGACGGCTCAGATTTAATCCTAATCTTGATAACTCGATCCGGATCACTTCCGACTCAAGTTTGACCCAATATGCCCTAGGTCCATGAACCTTTCATGCCTACAAAAATAGATCAAAAATTTAGTGGCCAAATAATCCAAATATGTACAAATTTGCAATTAAGTCCAAAATAAGAGTAAGTTCTAAAACCTAGGGCAATTTCACAATTAAGCAATAAAAACATAGGTCAAACAAGGATTTTAGCAACTCAAATAATCAATAAAATGGTACTTATCACTATACAAACTGAGAAATAGCACAAGAAAATTGTAGCTAATTGCAGAATTCCAGAAAATTGAAACAAAGTTATTAAGAACTAGATTGAATGTAGTTATAACCTGCCTGATCGATCAACAGACCGATCAGAGGCATGACTGATCGGTCGAATGGACCGATCAGAAACTGTCTGGTTCGGTCAAAAGACCGATCAAAAACTGATACACGTGAAACAGAGAAATAAGAATGCAGAGCTAAACTTTCAGAAGCTAAATGTGCGAAAACTAAACAACAGATTCAATTCTTCAATCCAAAACTATCTTGCCGTCACTCAAGATCTAGCTAGAAACCCTCTAGCTCGACAAATCATCTGAATCCGATTTCCCCGCGGACGAATTGCGCTGGTTCAATGCGTAGCTGAATACTTCTTCTGAACTCCTCCTGCTCGATGAATCAGGTGACGCTTGTGGTTCAGAAACTCTCAAGACTCTTCAGAAAACCCTTCTGAATACTCTGAGAGCTCCGATCAAAATGACCAAACAAGAGTCGATCGAATGAAATGTAGCCCTTTGGCGAAACCCTCTCCTCTGGGCCTTTCAGCGACGAGAATGAATCACCAACCTCTCGGGAAATCGATCTCAGTGAATTGAGATCTTAAAACGAAGCTTGATCTGCTGTGGCCGCACGATCGGATGAAGAAACGATGAAGAACAGCGAAGAAACTGGAAAACAGAACAGCTCGCGACGACGCCAAATCTAATCGGAGAAGCGGTTTTTAAATGTTAGAAATGGACGGCTCTGATCATCCTTGCATGCATCCAACGGTCGGATTAACTCGGATCAAGCCCAAACTCTCCAGATATCCTTCAATGGTCAGGATCTTCCTCTCAGTAGCTTGGATCTTTCAGATCTACAACGGATGGCTCAGATTGCCCTGATCTTTGAATGGACGACTTAGACCCTCTCGAGCTTGATTCGACGGCTGGATGATCTCTGATTTGGACCAAAACTTCAGATCTTGATCTATGGTCATGATTAACCCTATTTTGAGCTTGGATTGATCAGAAGTTCACAAATGGCACAGATCTACCTGTTCCTTGATCGGACGACCCACATTGATCCATCTCTTGATCCCCTTGATCGAAGTCAATTTTGAACTCAAGTTTGACCCAATCTGATCTAGGTCCATGATCATTCAAGCCTACAAAATTAGATTCAAATTTTAGTGCCAAAATATCTCGAATATACAAAGATTTGAATCAAAAGTCAAAATAGAGGTAATACATGAAACCTAATGTAAATGCAAACTTGAGCATATAAAAAAGGATCAAAACATGAATTTGAGAGTCTAATTCGAGTAACAAAATGGTAGTTATCAAGGATCGCCGATGGTGGAATGGAGCATAAACGCTTTTGTGAGCTCGCGGAAAAAGACCCCTGCGATGACAATGTAGCTTCCCTTTTAAATCTCCATAGATCTCAATGGACGATCTATAATGCTTCAGATTTTGATCAATGACTGGATCAATTCAGATATTGGTCACAAGCTCCAGATCTTGATCAATGGTGACAATATTCTTTCTCCTGGTTTGGATGGACCATATCTTCAATGGATGGATCAGATCTCTCTATTTTAGATGAGCAGTCACAATTACTTCGGAGCTTGATCTCCTTGTTTAAACTTAGATCTGAGCCTAATTTGGATCGATTTGACTTAGATCCCTGATCCTTTGATGTCTACAAATAATATATTCAAATATTAACAACAAATATCGTAAATATGAAAGAAATTTTAATTAAATCCAATATTTAATTCAACTCGCGAAATGTGATATAATCATGGATTTAGCATATGAAAGGATAAAAAAGCATAGGTATATGAGTCAAAATATCATGACAACATGATGGTTATCAGTAATCAATTCCGACAATGTCAATTGATTAGGGCAATCGATTGTGCAATGTTTCTTCGTGAGTAGAAGGTTTTTGAATCAATTGGCTTAATTAATTAGCATGGTCAATCATTACATAATTGATTGGGTGTTGTTTCATGAAAACTCAAAAAGGTTGCTGAATCGATTGACCAATCGATTCAACATAGGTAAATTGGTTGAGAGAATTTTGCAAAAACAAAGCAAGATTACTGAATCAATTGGCTAATTAATTCAGCATACGTCAATCGACTGAGAGATTTTCACGAAAAATACAGAAAGTTTTGAAATCGATTAGAAAATTGATTAGAAGCTGCCAAATTGATTGATATGAATTATCAATTGATTAGTTAGGCGAAAAGAGCTATTTTACAGGTTTTAAAAGGTTGATCTGATGTGACAATCAATTGAGAGTAAGATAAATTGATTAGGAAGTGAAAGTCAGCCATAGAAAAGGGGTTTTCATGAAAATTTGAAGAACATTCTTGAGAAGTTTAAAATGAAGTATTGTTGGATTTCCAATCGATCAAGAGACATTCTTAAGCAAGAAGATAGTAAACTAGGCAAAATTTCATTATTATAAAATCATTTTCGATTTTCTTTGTATTTACTTGTACTATTCTTGTTGTATTCTCATAATCAAGCTTTATATGAGGCTTCTCCGCCTCTAGGAAGGAGATTTTCAAAGTGGATATATGAGTGAGAAGCGGACCCTTGGATTAGTCACCTCAAGGAGATAGGTATCACGTAAATCCAAGCGTTTGCATTGTGAAGTCTCTTCACTTTGAGTTTCCACTGTGACATCCAATTCGAAAAAGCGTTTGAAACTATTCACCTCCCTCTAACTCATATCGATCACCACAGTAGCGATCAGAGTGAAGACTTCATGTGGATTAACTGAAACATTTTCAATAAAGATAGAGTTAAATCAATGATCAACTCTATGTCTCTATTTTTTTACAATAGTGATGGCGAATTCACTGGACATATTCAAAATACCGTACTATGGTGCATATTATTTGCATATTAATTAGATATAATGAGACAATTGTTAAGATATAAGATGATGAATTGTCTAGATCTGAGAGCTTTATGTATTTAAGATCATTTTTATAAAATGATGGAGGGACTGAGAGAGATGTTTTATATAGAATACAAATAGGATGATTGAAATCAAGGAGAGCGTTGACTATTTTATATGATCGTAAAGTACTTTAAAATTTAAAAGTAAGTTTTACAAAATGACGATTAGATCTGTTATGTTATATGACTCTAAATATTGGGCTATGACTCAAGGAGAGTTGCAAAAATGAGGATGTTAAAGTGAATGTGTGGATATACGGGGATGGAAAGAATAAGAAATAAGAGTATTAGAGAGAAATCAGAGTTGCATCTATTAAAGAAAAATTTTGAGAGATACGTTTAAGATAGTACAAATATACTTAGATAACCAATAAATACTCTAATTAGATAATAGAAAACTATGATAAAATACACATCAAAAAAAAAAAGACTAAGGGCGTTTTTGCATTTAGTCTGTTTTCCATTTTTTTCGGTAAAATGCTTTTGAAATATGTTTGTTTGCATTTTCAGCTTTGTTTTCAGAAAAAAAATAGCTAAACGGAAATAAAAAAGTCATTTTCAGAAAATAAAATGCTTTTAGAAAATTTTAGTTTTCTGGAAAATGAAAATGGAAAATGGAGCAAACCAAATGCTCCCTAAAAAAGACTTGATAATAATAATAATAATAATAAAATAAAATGTATTTAAGTATAGATGATAATATAGCAGGAGATAAAATCTAATGACGTAAAAAGATCTATATAGCTAACACCTCCTAATAAGATAAGACTTGGTTGCTGTTGTTATATTCCCATCCTATTTTTTGTTTGGATTTAAAGTAGAAATTAGAAAAAAAGTAATTTATTTCATATTTCTTTTATTTATATTTTATGAAATAAAATTTAATGTTTTAAATCACATCCCTAATAGATTAAGGGGGCGCTTGGTATATATTTGGTAATGAGAATAGTAATAAGTTTTGATTGAGGTGTTTATGAGTTTAGTGATAACCTAGTAGGGGTCAGATTATAAAATCAAAGATATCATATCCATATTCTAATTCCGATTCATATATACTTGCATCATAAATGAAAATGAAATATATTTCATTCTCATTCCCATCTTCTAAATCTGTTATCAAGCGTCTCCTAATTTATCTTTAGCACTAACAATGACATTGCGGCTATTTAATTTCAATAATTATTTTAAAGTCGAAACTTAAATCTAACATTCGAACTTGGTGGTCAAAATCACTGGCACCGCTTTATTTATTTATTTATTTATTATATTTTAAAATATGTGGCTCAAATCGATAAAGACCTAAAATTTCAAATATTTAATAAGGCCTTATGGATGAAACTATCGTCAGTAATGCAAAAAATGCGACGAACTATGCCAAAGTAACTTTCCAGTTTTGGAACGGGTGCAAGTGAAACCCTAAAATTCATCTGTTTATTTTTTTTACCTTTTTTTTTTCTGGGCAATAATTACGAATACGTATCCTTTCCTGGGCCGACTTCCTTTCCTCCTTCAGCACGAACCCCAATCCTTCTCCCGTCTCTGCGTTCGATCGCGCTGCGCTTCGACCTGATCCCTCGCGGGAGAGGAGCCTCGAAGAGGAGGGCGAAGAGATCAAGGAAGAAGCGGTGAAGATATGGTGGAGACGAGGCGGAGCTCGGCGTCCACGAAACGGCCCCCTTCCGGACCGTCCCCCGCGACTCCCCCGCCTTCAAAAAGGCCAAAGGTACGATTTCTCCCTCGCCCCTCTGAAATTGTCGATCTCGGCCTCTTGGGGCGATTTCTCACCTGACACGATTTGGCGGGGGATCCGGCTTCGGCCTTCAGGAGGAGGCAGGGGTCTCGCCCAAGGGGCAGCGGGAGGAGTCCCACAAAGAAGCGGCAGCAGCGCCTGACGACCAACAGTTGAACTCCGATCAGCCTGGTAATGACCCCCCGACAGAGGCCGCAACGCATGATGAGAAAGGTGATCCCCCTGGCCACGCAGACCAGACGCTGGCAGGAGGTACGATCTTGAGCTTGGTTGCTTTGCGTGGGTGACTCTTGTTTTGGTTTTTTGAATCTTGTTGTTTAGACCTTTTTCCGTTCCCCTTGTCATGTCTCCTATTAAAGAACGAGCAACCAAGGCGGAAAGCAGGAACCATTGTCTCACCTCTGTTGATAATTTGGCGAAACGAGCAGAAAAAGCACAACAGAAGATTGCATGGGCGAAGCTTATTTCACAGCATTCTCAGGTAGTATTGCTGCGCTAATGGCTGTATCAGTTTCATAAAAACTAAATTTGTATCTCTGTTGGTTATATTTGAGTTTGGTATTTGCTTCCTGTTCCTAAATGATACATCTATAGGATAATCCAACGTTATACTAACCTGTCATAGAGTGAGTAATCATGAAAATGGTCAAACAATTGTAACACTTCATGTGTATTACCTGCTCTTGATTACATTCAATCCATAACATTGGTTTAATGATTTTTTCTTGATGGTCAAAATTGGCTCTAAAATGAGAAAGATGTTTCCCATCCAACGGATATATTCGCGATAGGATTCCATGTTGTATGCTCTCTCTAAAGGATATAGTTGTAATTGGTCACAGTGAAAACAAAGAACACAAAGATTTCTAAGTTAAGTAGTGCAGAAATTAAATAATTAAATAAAATTTAAGAATTATGAAAGAAGTGGGAAAATGTTTAAAAATATGGATATGAAATTTTATCTAAGACTTTTAGATTTCTTGTATTTTATTGTTCAACAAGAGAGTTATATGGATGGCAGTAGTTGGAATGAAAATAAGTTTTTGGAGTCTTTATGTAATTATTGTGTGCCCCTTAGGCAAAAAGGAAAGTTTCTTTGTAAGACTATGATACTACTGATCATACATAATTTGATCGATTTTCAACAATTAAGGAGCACACTGGAAGTAATTAGATGTAGCTCCAATAGATGGTAAAATAAGAAACCTAGCATACTGAATGGATCAAAATTTTAACCATTAAGAAGTAACACAATGGAATAATTAGGTATAGTTTCAATAGATTATAAAGTAAAAATAATTACCATAAGACATATGGATATGTTCAATGATAAGAGATTTGTTATATCTAGACAAGTTGAATCAATTGGAGTTCTAGGCGCGAGGCGCAGAGAAAATTCTCTTTTAACATAGTAAGGGTGAATTTAAACAATTTAGCTAAAGGGTATTGGCTTGCATAGAGTACAATTGACATATAAAAGATCAATGAAATCAGCTGCAATAATTTGTACTAGCAGAATTTGATGATGATGATAATATTCATGAGTGTGAAAGTGCAAACTCAGAATATACGAAACTTAGATGCAACGGCTTCAGTCGTGAAAGGCTTGTTTTCCCTGTGAGTCAAACAGGAGACATCATATTGCCCATTGATAAACCAATAAGCAAAGGCAACTCCAATTATTTTTATTTTGTTAGTGTAGCACTTTTGCTCTATTTAGTACTTTGGTTCATGTTGCTGCCAACATTCATATGCTGGTGAAACCATATGTCTGCCATTGCTAAGATTGCAAAAACATTTCATGAAACAAAATGAAGCAAATGAAATATATTATTTCCTTGGAAGACAAATTGTCAAATTTAACTTAAGCAAAGCTAGTAGAAAATGGATTTATTTTTAGGAAATTAGAAAGAAATGTTATGGCCAAGTGCTATAAGAATAAAATCATTATTATCCACTTAAAATAATCCATTTTCGCAGAGCCTGAAAGATATTATTCTTATGTTTTTTTAATAAAAATCAGTTGCCCAAGGCTTAAATTTTAATTGCTCAAGTTGTCTACCAAAAGTTACTTAGGCATGTGATGGTTGCAATTAATTATTGAAACAACTTTGACAATGCTTATCCTCGTATTAGTTGGGTAACATGAGTGTAATCAAATGGAGTATACCCTTCAAAAAATAATCAAAAACAGAATGCAAATAGCACAATATCCATTGAATTCCATGGGATTAATGGAAAAGGATTGGTGCACTTCCAATCCTTCATCACTCTACTCTTCTTGGTTTCTATGGCTACATAAAGGTGCTACTTGTATGATTCCTTAGGACCCTACATTCAACACAAGGCCACTGACCATGATGCCACAAGATGAATCATATTCTTTTCTACTTTTCTTGTTGTACCTTAGTATACACTATTTCTTGACATTTTTCCCTCCCTGATGATGTTGGATGACACATGTCACATGACATGCAATAGAGATGAAATCAAGGATTCATTCTCCTTGCTTCCAATTTAAAGAACAGCATTGTTTGGAGTCTTGTGTATATCATTTTTTCTAGCTGACTAAAATCAACATTGCATTGGCATGAAGATATTGGATCTAATGTTGAAATCTTGAGTCCTGTGGCATTTTAGCATGTTAAGAGGCGTTGAGTATTAGCATGATATGATACTCATTACTATGATTGACACAATGGCACAAGAGAGAATTTTTATGCCAAGTAGTATCGAGTTTTGAAAATTTGTCAAAAAAGATACCTTTCAATTGTGCCGCTAGGCACGGTAAGAGATTTCAAACCATGATTGGATCATTCGATAACATTGATTGGCCATGGTGGTATCAATCTTGTCTCATTTAGTATTGATCTAGAAGAGGGATTCAACTTTAGAAGGGGAATGGAGGATGTTTTGATTGTGAAATAGGGGAAACTTTGACTCTAAAAAGGAAAAGGGTGCGTGAGCAAGGGATGGAGTAGGAGTCTTTGACTTTGGAAGAGGTGATAGAAAATGATAAGCTTTGGATTAAAAATTCAATGAATGTTTCTTTTTTTTTTCCTACTGCAGGGCTTCTTCTTACATGCCATGCATCTAGGGATGACATTGTTGGGCTGGTCGTTAATTAAACAGATGTTTTTGTTAGGATGGTTTATAGGATGGTTTATATGTTAGGATATATATTTTCTGTTAAATGAAACAAATTAATCAAACACACATTAATTAAACATATTATTAGGTTATACTAATTAAACAATAAAATACATACTATCTATAAGTTATTAATTAATATTGATAAATTGTATTAGTTTTTTTTTTAAATTTGGACACATTGATTGAATTGGTTATTAAGTTATAACCTATTTTTATTTAAACTATTTAATATCAATTAATATTAGTTATTACTTACAAATTTTATTAACTTTTATATTACTTTACTAAATAACTTATAAATTTATACTAACAAAGATATTACTATTAATAAATTAAATTGACTATAAAATATGATTTGTTATTTAAATTAACACCCCACATGAAATTATGCTTTAGTTGAATAATTGCTAGGCTTAGCTTTAGAAGTAAATACAAGTAGAAGGGGAAAAAGGAGTTGGGGGCATTGATGTGTAAGACACCCAATGTTAGACATAATACAATATCGAGACCATGATTGCAACAGGAAAGTAATATGCCACACATAATGATACCAAACACTGCAATTGCAAAGCCTCACTTGAAATTCCATATCTTTTTATTGTTAGCATAACTCTTTTGATGACTCTTTCCGTCCTTTTAACCTCTGTCATCTCTACCTTCTTTGTACATTGGTTAAAACACTTTTTTAATCACTAACCTCACACCAACATGAGTGTTTTGCATTTGCTCCCATATAAATCTTCATAACGGTCTGTTTTAGTGGATCAAGAGAAAGATCTCCATACCATTTTTTCATCACATGATGTACACTCTTCATGTGCATGGCGCCTCTTGCCATCATGGTCTCTCGTTTCCTTCTCTAAAATCTAGAAACAATCTAGAATCTATTGGTTAGAACACCATTAAAAAAATTGATAAACCAGGTAACAGGCGAACCTGGGGCTACCGGCCCGGTCCCATAGAAGTTTTCCACTGGCCGCTAGGTGTAAATCGGGAAGCGCTCGTAGCGGGCTATCTAGAAGCCCAGCGTCCTGAGTTTGCATCCCATTTGGAGGAAAAATTCCTACAAAATACACCGTAGTTGGGGATTGAACCGCAGATGCCTGGGATGACGCCTAATCACTCTGCCGTTGCACCATAGCCCCGGGGGCAAAACTAACATGTAAGCTTGCAAATTTATCAAGGACGTAAGTCATTTTAATGGCAAGAAGTTGAGTTAAGCTTTATATACCCACCCATATTACATCTCATACTCGCTAGAAGTTTTTAATAAACTTGAACTGAATCTTGCATTTTTACGTAGTTGTGATCTTTTTTATTTAGCATCTTAGTTAAATTTGGAAGCTTACAAGACATTAATCAAAGAATGCCATAAATATATTGAACAATATTTTATTATTTAAAATTATATTTTAGAAATTTAAAGTTGCTACCATGTGGCTTGGTGGTAACGGATTCAAGTTGCGGAAACAACCTCTTGTAATGCAGGGTAAGGTCGTGTATAATAGACCCAATGTGGCCCGATCCTTCCCCAGGACCTGCATTGGCGGGAGCTTCATGCACCTGACTACCCTTTTTATATTTTAGAAATTTAAATTCCTTGATTCTCAGAATTGAAATTGATTACTTGTTTCTATTTTCCATTGTTCTTACTTAAAATTCTCAGAATTGAAAATTCACCTTGAAAGGAAAGGTTCTAGAAAGATTGGCTGAATCTTGCGACTTTTGCTCACTTTGGCTGATTTCTTCTCATTTTCAAATGATTCCTTAGCTATTTACACCTAATTCTCATCAAATTTCACTTCATCAAATTCAATATTTTAGAGATTCTTAGCACGTGTTTGAGAAATTTCTTGGAATTGGATTCGCCAACACAGATGCCTACTGTGTTGGGATCAACCTAGTTTGTCAACCATGTTATATATCAAAGTTTAAAATTTGAGGTATGCTGAAGTTTCAGTTTACGATATATGGTTTAGGTATTGTATTGTGTCGTGCCAATACTATTTTGGTACTTTTTAAAATATAAATATATTAATTAAAAAATATTTTTAATTAATACTTGATTTTTATATGAGAAGGCAAAAAATGATAGAGAAGGCAAAAATGGAGTGGGTATACAGGAAAGAGTAAAACAAGAAATGGAGTGGGTATTTTTGTAGATAGTTCTTTAAAAGATGAAGTTGTTGGTGTAGTTAGAAAGGGGGATAGAATTATAGCTCTCAAGATAGTAGTGGCGAAAGAAGTTGTGAACGTAATTAGCATATATGCACCTCAAGTAGGATTAGATGAAGAAACTAAATCAAGATTTTGGAGCGATTTAGATGAGGTATTACAAAACATTCCGCCAAATGAAATGATTTTAATAGGAGGCGATCTAAATGGACATGTCGGAGCGAAAAATGAAGAATATGAGAGAGTACATGGGGGTTATGGGTTTGGAACAAGAAATGAAGAAGGAAAAACTATATTGGATTTTGCGATAGCATATGACCTTATACTAGCTAATACATTTTTTAAGAAAAAAGAAGAACACTTGATCACATTCAAAAGTGGGAATAATAAATCACAAATTGATTATTTTATGGTTAGGAAGAGAGATAGGAAGATTTGTAAAGATTGCAAGGTTATCCCTGGAGAAAGCTTAACTACCCAACATAGATTAGTAGTGTTAGATATACGCCTTAGTTATAATATCAATAGAGGAAAAATATACACGACTCCTAGAATTAAGTGGTGGAAGTTAAAGGATGGGAAGCAAAACATATTGAAGGAGAAGGTAGGAATACAAGCATTAGATGAAATATATAGCGACTCTAATACGACATGGGATAAGATGGTATCAAAGTTGAAAATAGTAGCTAAGGATGTACTCGGTGAGTCAAAGGGGCATGCACCACCAAGGAAGGAATCTTGGTGGTGGAATGAGAAAGTACAAGAGAAAGTGAAAGAAAAACGAATAGCTTATAAGGAATTATATATTTGTAAGAACGAGGAAAACTTAAAAAAATATACAATAGCCAAGAAAGAGGCTAAGAAAGCAGTGAATGAAGTAAAAAATAAAACTTTTGAACGATTATATCAAAATTTAGATACAAAAGAAGGGGAAAGAGACATTTATAAAATAGCTAAAGCAAGAGAAAGGAAAACAAGAGACCTTAGTCAAATAAGATGTATTAAAGATGAATGCGATAGAGTACTAGTAAATGATAGCGAAATAAAAGAGCGGTGGAAGATTTACTTTCATCAACTTTTTAATGAAAGTTTAGGGGACCAACTTGACTTAGGCAATTTAAGTATTTCAAATGAGTATAGAAATTTTAATTTTCATCGGAGAATTCAAACTTCAGAAGTAGAACAAGCTTTGAAAGGGATGCAAAATGGAAAGGCCGTGGGACCGGATGATATCCCAATAGAGGTATGGAAATGTTTAGGGAAAAAAGGTATTGAATGGCTTACAAAATTATTTAATTTAATATTGAAAACAAAAAAAATGCCTAATCAATGGAGGGTAAGTAGTCTAGTTCCCTTATATAAGAACAAAGGAGACATACAAAATTGTGCAAACTATAGGGGTATTAAATTAATGAGTCATACCATGAAACTTTGGGAAAGAGTAATAGAAAAAAGATTGAGGAAGGAGACCACGGTAACCGAAAATCAATTTGGGTTCATGCCTGGAAGGTCGACAATAGAAGCTATACATCTTCTTAGGCAATTAATTGAAAAATATCGGGAGCAAAAGAAAGATCTACACATGGTATTTATTGATTTAGAAAAAGCTTATGATAGGGTACCAAGAGAAATTATATGGAGAATTCTAGAAAAGAGAGGCGTTAGCGTAACATATATTGACCTAATTAAAGATATGTATGAAGATGTAACGACTAGAGTGAAGACTTCAGGTGGATTGACTGAAGCATTTCCAATAAGGATAGGGTTACATCAAGGATCAGCTTTAAGTCCCTATCTTTTTACACTAATCATGGATGAACTCACTAGGCACATTCAAGATACAGTGCCATGGTGCATGTTGTTTGCAGATGATATTGTTTTGATAGATGAGACACGTGAAGGAGTAAATGCTAAACTAGAATCTTGGCGGGAAACTCTAGAAATGAAAGGTTTTAGGCTTAGTAGAGTAAAGACTGAATATATGGAATTTAAGTTTAGCAATGCTAGACGTAGTGAAACAATTGTTAAGATAGGAGATGATGAGTTGTCTAAAATCGAGAACTTTAAGTATTTAGGATCGTTCTTGCAAAGTGATGGAGGAATTGAGAGAGATGTCTTACATAGAATACAAGCAGGATGGTTGAAATGGAGATTAGCATCGGGTGTCTTATGTGATCGTAAAGTACCTCTAAAACTTAAAGGGAAGTTCTACAAAACGGCAGTTAGACCTGCTATGTTATATGGTGCTGAATGTTGGGCTATGACTCGAGCACATGAGCAAAAGATGAAAGTTGCAGAGATGAGGATGTTAAGGTGGATGTGTGGACATACGAGGATGGATAGAATAAGGAATGAGAGTATTAGAGAGAAAGTCGGAGTTGCATCTATTGAAGAAAAACTTCGGGAGACACGTTTGAGATGGTACGGACATGTACTTAGAAGACCAATAAATGCCCCTGTTAGACGATGTGAAACTATGATAAATACGCACATTAAAAGAGGGAGAGGAAGACCAAAAAAGACTTGGTTGGCAACAATAAAACAAGATAAATTTTATTTAAATCTAGATGATGATATAGTAGGGGATAGAACTCAATGGCGTAAAAGGATCCATATAGCCGACCCCACCTAGTGGGATAAGGCTTTGTTGTTGTTGTTGTTGTTGTACTTGATTTTTATATGAGATGTTACCTGTTGAGTTTAAGTTTTAATATTATCTCATGAAATGTTTGATGCTTGTTGATTAAAAGATAATTTAGGGTTAACTGAAATCACTAAGTACATAGCAAGAACAACTAGGTTTAAACTAGATTTAATTTGGATTTACTTTGATCAGTTTAAATTAAACCATATTTATATATAGAATAATTTAATTTATCAGTAGTAACATATTTATATGGTTAGAAATTATATATATAATCTTAATGAGACTTTTTTTCATCTATGTTTACCTCGTGTACAGATAAAGGAGAAGAAAAAGTTAACCATCCTTTAAGAGGGTTTTTCATTTTGATTACCTCGTGAATGAATGAAAGAGGGAAAAAATTAGCTATGAGTTTAAGAGATTTTTTTTCTACCCTTGTGAATGGATAGAGGGAAAAATTAAGTATCCCTAAAGAATTTAAAGATTTCTTCTATCCTTGTGAACGGATGGAGGGAAAACAAAACTATCCCTAAAGAATTTAAAGATTTTTTCTATCCTTGTGGACGGATGAAGGAAGAAAAAAATTAAAGAGGAAGGAGAGAGAAATTTAACACGAAGAATGGAAAGCAATCTGCAGATAAAGGAGGAAAAAAATAATTGAGGAAAAAATAAGAGAGGGAAAGAGAGAAATAGGGAGAAGGAATAAAAAGTAAAAAATAAAAAAGAAAGCCCTCTTTGGCTTCCTTCGCAGTCTCATGGAAGCAGCACGAGGTCGTGGCATCCTCTGCAACTTCGTGGAGGTCATTGAGAGGTTCCGGCTCCGGTTTCAAATCCGGCAGACAGAACAGTAAATTCCGCCTATGCTAACTAGCACGGCACAATATCTTAATCCCTGTTATATATCACAATGTACCCATAGGGATTTATCATCAGTCTGTTGATAAGATACTGGAGGTTCGCATAGTTAAACAACTTCCTGTTGTACTTCATTTGGTTGTCAAAACAGTCACAGCAGATTGAGGGCGCTCGATCTATTTTTTCTTTGTCTAGTTTAGTTGCTTGGTACTTATTATTTCGAGTCTGGTATTTGACTCTGTTGTCTTTCTCTGTCCAGAACCCCCACCTTCTTCTATCTAATCCTCACTTTACTGTTGGGCAAAGCCCGATCTGTAACTTGTGGTTAAAGGATCCATCTGTCAGCAAGACTCTTTGCAGATTGAGACATTCCCAGGTACAAATGTGAACATTAACATTGGTAAATTAATATTTTGAGTTGATATTTTTATGTAATTTTGTTTATTATTATTATAACATTAGCTTGGAGGTGCATCAGTTGCAATGCTTGAAATAGTAGGAAGGAAAGGATCTGTGCAGGTAAATGGAAAGAGTTTTGAGAGAAATTCAAATGTTGTTCTCATGGGAGGGGATGAACTAATTTTTAGTGCTTCAGGGAAACATGCTTATGTATCCTTTCTGAAAATCTGATTATTCTTGCTTTAGAGCAAATAATGGATTAGTACTGCATCTCAGTTTTTGTTATCCATTCCTTGGGAGAAAATTCCTTATCTGTAGGCAGATATTTCAGCTACTTAAGAATGACGATTCAGCTGTGTCACTGCCACCTTCTCCGCTTGATATTTCGGAACCAAAGGGTCTCTCTGCAAAAGAAGTACAAGTTGAAACCAGGTCTGGAGATCCATCAGCAGTTGCTGGAGCTTCAATACTGGCATCCCTTTCTAATAACACGAAGGACCTTCCTGGTGTTCCTTCATCACCTAATGATGAGAATGCTCAGGAAGGTTTAGAAAAGCCCGGCTTGGATTCTGTTTGTGATGCATCAGAAGATTGCAATCCTGATCTTGAGAAAGGCTTGGATATTCTGAAGGGAACTTCTCAAAATGATGTTGGTGCTGAGTTTCCAACTGATAATCCTGATGCAGTCTTATCTTCTGATCTTGGTGGAGATGAGGCCATGCAACTTGATTGTATTGGTCCTGATGCTCATAATGATGATGAAATTGGTAAGGTTTCTGCTCTAAACTATGAAACAAGGCCCTCTTTAAGAATTCTTGCAGCATCTCCTACATCTGATCTGGATTTGACTGGAAATGCATACAAAGCATTTGATGATCATAGGGATTTCCTCAAGGATCTGGAATCAACAACTTCCATTCCTATTAATAGATGCCAAGCTTTCAGAGATGGTTTGAAACAAGGAATACTCAATCCAAGTGATATTCAAGTTTCATTCGACAGGTTTCCCTACTATTTGAGGTGAGATCTCAGGTTCATATCTTTGCATATTGCTTACCCAATATTTAGTTATATTTTCTTCGGTTTGTCATATTCTGAACAGTTGTCGTAGATTTCTTGTTCTTAATTTTGCCCGCTCTTTATATTTGTTGGTTATTCTGAAACAAATTAAACAAAGAGCTGAAACCTCAGTTCCTTTCTCATACTTGTCCTCTATGATACTCTCGTAAGGGTGTGATACATTATTGACCCTTCGTACTTGTTGGTACAGATTGAGACCTACCAGTATGGCATTGGTTTCTGCATTGTCTTTATTTAAAACTAACTGTTTGAATACAAGAGCAATAAGATATTTTAATCAGAAGGTCTAGATTGATTAACACAATTAAATAGAAAATTCTCATCGTCATTAGCTTGTGTTTAATGCATGTTACTCGGCCTTGGGTATGCATATTCAATGTCGACATAGATCTAGTTGTCTGTAAGGGTGTCAATGTCCAACTAAGAATCTGTGTGGTGTTGGATGTGTGACATGGTACCAGGGGACAGGCTGAGTCTGAATATCAGAGTATCTGATAGTATCTAAAAATTGATGAATTATTCAAATTGGAATTACAAATTGGAATCTTCCTTATAGTTGTACAGGAATGAACAAAAAATATGATACCTATTATAACCACACTAGGTTATAAAACCCAAATCAATAAACATACATTCCATTCCATATACAAGCGCTTAAATATAGGTTAGATACCTTAGGATTGATGACCAAGAAATATCTATAAAGAACTTCTATTGTGAATTGGTCTTCACTAAGGTTTAAAATCCCGTGCCGAGGACCCAGACTTGAACGATACGATATCGGTACCATATCATGCCTTCGATATGGTTTTGATATGTGTGTGGTAAGAACTTCTATTGTGAATTGGTCTTCATTAAGGTTTAAAATCCCGTGCCGAGGGCCCAGACGGGAATGATACGATATTGGGCGTCAAGGACCCAGACTAGAATGATACGATATCAGTACCGTATCATGCCTTCAGTGTGTGTGTGTGTGTGTGTGAGAGAGAGAGAGAGAGAGAGAGAGAGAACAACATTTTCAATTATTATTTTATTTTATTTATTTATTATTTTTTTAAGATTTCGGTTACGCCAATCAGATTTTGCCTTTAGGGTTTAGGGGTTGAGTTATAGTATTAAGCAAAAAAAAAAAAAATTCAAATCGAAAAAATGGTTAAGGTTTGCACAGAGTTTGTGCGGTAAGGTTCTTAGGGTAACATTTCCCTCTCTCTATATATATAATATATATATATATTTATTTTGTATAATTTTTAAAAAATTGTATATTAATTTTATATAACTTAGACAACATATCTTTATTAAAACTTCTGAAATAAAGAACATGAAATCTAAAATATTTCCTAGGCGTAAATATAAGATATTCATATCAATAGAAATGTGTTTCATATGCTTAGGAAATAAGAATCTTAAAGTTGAAAGCTAAGGCCGTGTTTGGTTGTTTGTTTTCGTTTTCATTTTACGAGAAAATGCGATTTTTTGAAAATGGTGTTTGGTTTGTGCATTTTCCATCTCTCTTTTTTAGAAAAAGAGATCATTTTTAGAAAATTAGAGAATATCTAAAAGTCATTTTTTAAAATGAGAAAATGCATTTTCTAGAAAATGAAAAGGAAAATGACTCAAACCAAATGCAGCTCAAGTGTGTTAATATTTTCCAAATCTCAAATTAGTTTTAAGATAAAAAAGAAATTATTATCTATAATAATTATATAAATTACCACAAAAGATCCTAATTTATATTTATATATAATAATTATATAAATTAATTAATTATTAATTTATATAATATATATTTATAGTTTATAAATATTCTGAATAATATATATATATTAAATATTATAATTTATATATATATATGTGTGTGTACATACTATTCTAAAATCAAATTTATTTAAAAAATTTATATATTTTTTAATTTTTTAACAATTACAAATTTATATATTTTTTAATTTCTTTACAATTAAAATTTTAGAATTGTTTATAAAATTTCAAAATTATTTATAAATTTTTAAAATTATTTCAAATATTTTAAATTTTTTTCTAAAATTTTAATTTATAAAATTAATTTAAGGTTCGATTTTAAAATTATATAACTATATATTATATAAATTATCTATTATTTTACTTTATTTTTTTAATATTGTAATTATATTATTAATGAACTGGTTATTTAATTAATTATTAATTTATATAGTATATAGTTATAATTTATATAATCATTAAATATATATATAGATTTTAATAAAACCCTACTATTCCTCGCGATTTCGGTGTCCGCCTTCTTCTCCTGAATCTCCCCTTGCGATTCTGCCGCCGCCTCCTTCCCTTTTGTGCAATTTTTTCTTAATCTCTCCTCTTTAAAAAATTGAAATTATACTTGTCCGAAGAGTGGTCGCCGACTTACTGTTGCCTCGCTGTCGCTATTGATCTCTTGCTGGTGGTCTCACTGAGCTAAACTTTCGCCGATGTTTCTAGGTAAGTCTTTATTTGTTTACGTAGTGTTTTTTTGATTAATCATTCTTGTCAGGGAATCGATTCGATTCCTTCTGTCCCGCACAATCGATTCCTTTTGTCGCGAACAATTGATTCTTCTATTGTGTGCGTGTGATGCACTCAAAATTGTCCCGCGAGCTGTGCCGGTGCTGGTTCCGTGTCGGAATGGTAAAAATTGTTCAATTCGGGCGGCACAACATGCTATTTCATTCCTTGGTCTTCACACTTAGAAAGCTTCTTTTTTCTTTAAGTTTGTAAAATTAAGAAGCTACATTTCTATGCTTTTTTTTAATTGATTGTAAAATCTCTAGAAGGCATCCAATGGTAACTTGTGTATGGTGTGCTATAATGTTTGAAGTTACATAGCAATCACAAAGCACTATTGGACAACATTTTCTATTTTCCCTCCATATATATGACATGTTACAAGTTTTTTTCTTCAATATTGTCTACTTCAAATCAAAGTGTGCTGGAACTATCACATTTAGGTTGCTTAGGTCTTATGTTTTTTTTTTTCTTTTGGATTTTATAGTAAATAGTAATCAAATAAAATCTTAATTATTATTTTTAATCTCGGAATGAAGGATTTGTACATAGTTGTCAAAATTGACCATTAACAGTATGGATTGCCAGAATTGGATCAGTAATGGCAAAGCTAAACGGTTCTTTCTTGAGAAATCGAGCATCTTGTAAAGATTGAAGGAGAGGTCCAAAAAAATTAGAGTTCCCTAGAAATTAGCTAGAGATATGTAAAATTTTACTACAAAATTGATGAAATTAGTTTACTTTATGCAAATTAAGGGTGAATTGATGGAAATGGTTGAGATTTGGTTTGATTTGGCTAATTTTAGAAAAGTTAGCCAATCTAATTGT
Source organism: Boesenbergia rotunda (assembly GCA_024364735.1). Lineage (NCBI taxonomy): Eukaryota > Viridiplantae > Streptophyta > Magnoliopsida > Zingiberales > Zingiberaceae > Boesenbergia > Boesenbergia rotunda. The sequence goes on from JAGFNQ010005325.1 coordinate 164,401, forward strand.
TTTTTCATAACCAATAAAGTTACAACATGATTATATCTATTAATAGTTTGATATCATTAATAGCATAATAATAATTTGATATAATTGATTTTTATGATAATATATTATGTGGTATTAATCTAAATTTATCTAATCGATTATTTATTATTGTATAATATATTGTCAATAATTAGTCTTTTGGAAGGATTCATAAAATATGTTTTTTTTGACTTTTAAATGTAGCCAACCCGGGATAAGACTTGGTTGTTGTTGTTATTTGTTTTACTTTTACAATGCCATATGTAATAATTTTATTTTATGTTTCTATTTTTTGATGAAAATTGTTACTATTCCACGATGTCACCAATGATAATGATTCCTTACCATCAATAATTTTTAGAATCATTATTGTAAACAATTCATTTTATCATTGACATCCAATCCTCCAAACTCTTCAGATGAGTCAGTGTTGTTCATTGTTATTATCATTATTTACTATCATGGTACAAATGAATTTCTAGTCCTTCACCAGATACAGTCATACTGAGGCATTTGCAAGTGTACCTCACATCATTATCAACTTATGCGAGGATTATATTTTAGATCATCAATAACTTGTCTCAATTTTGTAGTTAAAATTTATCTAAAAAGATATCTCAATTTTTTTATTTCATTTTGTGGGTATTTTTGTTCGATATGGAATTGAATCTAAATTAGATTATTCATGCTAAAACTCAGTAAACTATCATGATCTAGGTGGTTGATGAGATTAAAATTTAAAAGCCTATGTTATCACTCATACTCACTATGGACTTTGACATGAGGCTATGAGCTACATGGTCGTCCTCATTCTGGTTGCATCTTCAATCTGATTCTATAATGACAATGTACATGATAGATGCAGTACAACCATGGATTAAAATCTTGTTCCGTTTCGTCCGATATGGGCGAAACATTTCGTTCTGCTCATGGGCCGTCACTGACACATGCATGCCTTCGGTCAGCGCAAGCCGAGGCCCCATAGACGCATTGTGCTCACCGGCGATGCATCCGGAGGCGTCGCGAGGGCTGAAATAGTAGGGATTGGGGGAAGGTTTTAATTTAATTAATAACTTATGTTAATAGTTTTAATCATCTCCTAACTATGATTGAGATAATTTAAACAGGCATGCCTCCGGTGCAGCCCGCCTCAAGGCCCCATGGATGCGTCATGCTAGCCCGACGACGCGTCCAGAGGCATCACGAGGTCCGGAGTGGGGGCTAGGGAAAGGTGTTAATTTAATTAAATAACTTATGTCAATAGTTTTAATCAACTCTTAGCTATGACTGGATAATTTAAATAAGCTTAATTAAAATCTAATAAATTATCCTATTAATTAATATATATATATATATATATAAATATTTTTTTACTTAAATGTTTAGATTGAAATTTTTATTTTTAGTTAATATATTTTATATTTAAAAAATACCGAAACTATGTCAACACAATGTGGTAGCGAAACTGTATTGTTTTAGTCCGGGACTCAAACCTCGGCACGTTCGAGATATTAAACCATGAGTACAACTAAGTCATACTTGGCAATCAAAGTGCATTTCTTCCTTGAATAATATCTCTGATGATTTGGCATATCAGATTATTATTTTTCCATATCATCATATGTATACCCTTGTTGCTTGACTTTGCAATCAAATCTCTTCTCAAATTTTTGTTGGGTATTCTCCAAAACCCTGATTCTGCTTACCAAACTGTTAGTCCTTTGTCATTGTCACTTTACCTAGTGAGGTGCAAAAAAGTAGAAAGTATAAAAAGTATTCCATGAAATTTAAAGTTTTATTATTGAGATATCAACTTTGATTAGGTGCTTTTTGCAAAATGATATTGCTTGATGTGCTCTCTTCTCTATATCAGAACATTTCTTTTGTCTCTAATTCATGTAGCTCCAAAAGTTGTGCAACTGAAAAAAATTCTTGTAGCTAGTGTATTATGTAAATGCTACCAGTTTTGTTTTGATGTTATGCAGGAGAGGGTATCGAGATGTTGTCTATTCCTTCTATTTGTTGTGTGCTAACTTGTATGAAAATCTTCATAATCAGATCTATTGCTTGTCAGATATTGTCTTTTGGTTATATTGCTTCGAAGTCCCTAAGTTTAGTTGAAAGATAGCAATGAGAGAAATGCTTAGGATCATAGCCTCATGCATGTATAGACTATAAGACTAAGTTGAAATCTGAATTTTATTTCTTCAATAATCTTGTTGGAGCAACCATTTATTAAAATTTCTTTTTGATCTTCCAGTGAAAACCTGAAAAAAATTCTCATGATTTGTGCATTTATTCACCTGGAACGCAAGGAATTCATAAAATATGCTGCAGATATTTCATCAGTGAACAATCGGATTCTATTGTCTGGCCCAACAGGTATGATGGAAATTGTCTGGCCCAACAATCGGATTCTATTATCAATTTCAAAGAATACAGAAGGAATTTTGCACCCAATAATCTAAAGATGAGTTTGTTTGCCTCTCTAGGATCTGAAATATATCAAGAAACTTTAATAAAGGCCCTTGCCAAACAGTTTGCTGCTAGATTGCTCATAATTGATTCTCTCCTGTTACCCAGTGTAAGTTTTTTCTATTATCCAAGACTTTTATTTTAAATAAAAATCCCTCTTACAATTGGTTGTTTAGATACACAATTATCATTGAAAATTGAATATTTTATGCACATGATGATAAAATTGTTGCTCATTGATCCTGGGAACTTGAAAACAATTGATTGCAGGGATCATCTTCTAAGGACTCAGAACCGTTAAAAGAGGTTGTGAGCATGGACAAACAAGGCATCTTTTCTAAGCACCGTACTGCACTGATTGACAGCATACAACTGAGAAAACCAGCTTCCAGTGTGGAAGCTGATATTGTCGGGACATCTTTAAATTCACAATCTCTTCCAAAACAAGAGATATCTACTGCAACGTCAAAGAACTACACATTCAAAGAAGGTTATCCATTGTTCTGGCTTGTCTAATACTTGATGGTTTATCTTAGTTGTAAGCTTAAGGAAACAGGATCTTGATTTTGTACAGGCGATAGGGTAAAATATGTTGGATCATTTCCTTCATCGGGCTTTCCTCTTCAGGCACCTCAAAGGTATAAATCTTGTTTTAAATTATTATGTTTCAAAATTTTATTTTTAGTTTATCATATATTCCAATCCTTTTACTTTGCTAACTATTAAACTTAATATCTTCTGCTGAGGATTCAAAACTTTTCTTCATTGCTAAGATGCTACTCATAATGCTGACTCAGAGGAAATTTTTAACCGAAGATACTTTCATAAACTGGGTTATTATTTCTCTAGATCTAGGGTCAAGTGCTGGCCCTATGACTTTGCTCCATGTTGTGGACTTGCAGTTATTATGTATCTACATTTTTTCCCTTTTGGGGAATTTCCATTTAATATTATTAATGTGGAATCCACTATTCATAAACTTTGCTTGCTGATTTTAGAGTATTTACTTTCCTCATTAGCTGTCAGTTGTTACACTTGTCATGTACAATACAATACAGTCTTCTTCATACAGTCATGTGTCGATGCAATTATTATATGGTTTTAGAGTATTGGTTTGGTTCATTGCAAGGTTCAAAATGTTCTGTTTTAGTAAGCACAGGAAACCATAGCATTCTGCTGGTGGACCAAAATTGAAATGGGGCCTTCAGAGATGTTGATGATATCTCTACATTGAGTTTTTGATTGCTCGATATTGCTCACTGCCTGCCATCATTCGCCTACCTAAATCAATCATCTGTTAACCCATTGAACTTATCCTGATTCACTTTCCTAAAATTCAAAACGGGATTAAGCCTTTATTTCATTCTGACCCTTGGAACACCTCTTTGTTTCAACAAGGTAAGCTGTAAGCCTGCCCTCCTCCAACCCCTTACTTCCACCTTTCTCATTGTTGCCATTGGCACCACATGTTGGCATGTTGACGTGACATAATACTGTTTTGTTCTGCATGGAGACCTGATCTCCACTGAGAAAGGAACTTTAAACGTTCATGCACATTGGTTTTCAGTTGCATGGTTGTAAAAGTCGGCCTAGGCGGCCGCCTAGGCGCTAGGCGGCACCCCACTGTGGTGCCGCCTAGTGCCGCCTAGCGCCGACTAGGCGCTAGGCGGTAGTCCTCCGCCCGACTACCGCCTAGCGATTTTTACAACCTTGTTCAGTTGTTAAACATTTATGAATGTGTCTTGGATTTTCTTATTTATATAGTCATGCACATAGTAAGGTACATCCATTTAGTTTGGTGATGCAACTATTATTCGGTATTTTGTGGTACACATGCTAGAAAAAAGTGCAGCTTCATAGCAAACAACAAAAAATATCATTAACCAATTAATTCTATTGATGCTCTTTCATATCACATTGTCCGTAAATGTGTTTTTATTTGTTATGTACTTTTAGTTTTACTTGTACAGTGGGTTTTACTCGTATAACCCAAAATGCTTTTAGATCCATGTGATTATTATATTGTAGTTGGTTCGTTCTAAAGGGTAACAGCTGCTTCGTATTCATTTGACTTTAAAGTCCTAACATGTGGATGAAGTTTATGATTTTAGGCATGTTTGGTTTTACTGTCCATGCATAATTATTAAATGTGAACTGGACTACTGGTTGATTCGAGCAGAGAATCAGGCAGCCAGAACCATGGGTCGGTCCAATTTGCTTACTAGAAAACCTGATCAGTTCATTTGTTTTCCAGAATTTAACTTTTCTTAAATTCTTATATTTATTTTCTTGTATATTTACAGTTTATACTTATATATTATATAAACGTTTTCATATAATATGATACTATTTATAATTATTTTCACATATATACTTAAATATTACAAAACAAACATGTGATTATGTGAGTCAATTAGTTGAGCCACTTGTTTGAGCAAGAGTCCAGACCAACTGCTTGATTGGGTTATTTGGTGTGGTTCTGGTAACTCCTTTTACAATAAATAATCCTTATGATACAGATTGGGCAATTCATATGCACCAATCTCCTGCAAATCGTGAGTACGGACATGAGAAAGTCAATCTGAGCACCCTCCCCTTGCACAAGTATTTCGTACAGGCTCTTGCATCACAGGCGTATGGGTCAGGAAGAAGAGCCATTGTTAGTTGTTTAAGAATACATTAACCTGTCCTGCCATTTACTTATCTCACTGACAATTTCTTCCTTTCCTATCAATTTCTGGTCCTTTCCCTCCTTGTTGAGCTATTCTTAGAACATTTGTTCTTTCAAGTAATCAAGTTTTAACTTTATTTAATGTCTATCACTATCTTGGTTGGGTTGGGCAAATTGTTCTCCATATTTTGTATATCACTTGAGACTTTGTGATGGAACTTCACTAGTTGCCATCATTGGTATAGTAATCTCGAGCAATACTGGTAAATATTGCTGCTTTTAATACAATATCCCATCATTATTGTGCAGATTAACCTCTCCTGCCTATGATATAGGCTTGTAGCCATTCAGGACAAATGGCTTAACCTTTTTTTTTCCTCCCTGACAAACATGAGCAGGAAGCCAAGTGTTGATGGACAACCTATGATGATGCCTGAAAGGCTATTTTGTGAAGGAAATAGTTTTTATATATTTTATTATGGTTATCTCTATTCTTTCTTCCAACTGTTAATATATTGGTCACGTTTATCATGCCAGGCTTATTGGCTATTTTATCTTATGCAGGGGTCCAACTTATGGGTACCGTGGAAGAGTAGTTCTTGCTTTTGAAGAAAACGGGTCCTCTAAAGTTGGAGTTAGATTTGACAAACAAATTCCAGAGGGTAACGATCTTGGGGGCTTATGCGAGGAAGATCATGGATTCTTCTGTGCTGGTGATTCTCGGTTGACATTGTTTTTTTCCCTTCATTGTTCATAAGTACTATTTTTTGTATTTTCTTAATTTTTTCTTAATTAACTGTCTTTTATGCAGCTGATTTACTTCGCCCGGACTTCTCTGGGAGTGAAGACTTTGAAAAGCTTGCAATCAATGAATTGTTAGAGGTTTGCTATTTTGTTCTTATCCTTTGCATGTTGATACACAGTTGGCATTTGTTCGTATCCTTTGCATGTTGATTTACAGTTGGCATGCATTTGGGATGTTTCTCACTGCTTGATCCTTTTTTCAGGTTGTGACAGAAGAAAGTAAAAATGGTCCTTTGATTGTTTTTCTCAAAGATGTTGAAAAATCTATATCTGGAGTTACTGATTCATATATGACAATGAAAACCAAGCTTGAGTTGTTGCCGCAAGGTACTCTTATAGTTGGGTCGCATTCGCAGGTTGACAATCGCAAAGAGAAGGTAATAACCTTCCTTAAACAGGTTTTACCTTCTGAACATTTGTTTTAATTTTCATTCCTTTATATCTTTTATATCTTTGCAGTCACACCCTGGTGGGCTTCTTTTTACAAAATTTGGGAGTAATCAGACAGCCTTGCTTGATTTAGCTTTCCCGGTACTCTTGCAAAACTGTTGGCATTTTTGTATTCAGGAGTTTGAATTTGTCTCATCATTTATATGCTTCATAGTCCATGCTTTTGATGCTATCTTCAAATTACTTCATTGATGCGGTATTGATCATCAAGTGCTGAGCAAACTACTGTTTCAAAAGAGAGACTGTTTCATCTTCTTTATTCCATAGAAAAGATGATGGTTTACTTCTGATGCATCAACAAACTTAGGGCATATAAGGTCTAGGCTTACATGATTTTATTCAATTCCAGCCCTTGATCTTCTCTAGGTCCATGTAATTTCATCCCTCCATATTATTGAACCTCCTAAGCTAGGCACCTAACTACTATTGATAGAACAGTTTGGCCAAAATTAAAAGATAATGTGCCTCAACCAGCTGTCATGCACTCAAAAGTCAAAACAAGGACCTCCAGTGCCTTCAACAAATGCTTCAGTTGGTGATGCGCGATTAACGACTTGGTTACTTGAAGCATACACAACCTGGATTACTTTCTTATTCTTTTTTTAATCTATCAATGGTAATCATCTTAAGAGCAACTGGATGCTTCTTTTGGAAGATGTAAAATGTAGTTTTTGTTGTTCTTCAGGAGGAAGTATTGGGTCTGACTCGATGAACTGTCTTTGTTATACAATCTTGGCCTCCTAATCGTATGTGACATGGTGTGGCCCTTTTCCTATGATTATTTGCTACTTTCTGGTCTCCTAGTTGTCTAATTGTTGAATTAAGCCCGCCTATATGCAACTTTCTCAGTGAACCCATTAAACCCAATTCTTATAGACAAAATATTGTTAAACTCAGATGTGTGCTCCTCAATTGTCATCTCTTTTAACATGTGGAATTTCTCCGACAATTGCCTCTCATTGTCAGAACCATTACCTTGATTTTGACTTTAGACGTTCCCAATTGTTAATTCTGCGCTAACCTTCTTAAGATGGGTTCTGCTCTAGTATTTTTGGTGATTGAAGTGTTGCTCCTTTTAGTTTAAGTTTCACAAAGAACATTTTTCTTTCTCCATGAAGGTTATCATTCAAAATAACTAACTGCATTCACTTCTTACTCCAAACAGTCTCCTCTACACGTGTTCTCCTATGAAAATCTACTACTTACATAGTTACATTAGATTCCACCGCATTTAAATTCAATTAAATGTTGGGACTATAGATACTAGCTAAAGGGTAGGGGTGAATAGCTTTTTTCATTTCTTCTCAAGTTTGGTTCAACAAGACTTGTTAGTGCTGTGAAAATTAAACAAAATACACAAGCACAAGAAGACAAATCAAACTCACTGATTTAATATGATTTGGAATCCCCAATAACTACTCCATGACCTATGATCATTCAGATGAATCATCCTTTGCAAATACCACTATCTTCCATCTTCTCAGTACTCAACTTGAGGCAGGAAAACCTCTTACAATGGTTCTTACAATGGATGAGAGGTAAATGCAAGAGGATGGAAGCAACAAAGAAAGTAAAGCATTTAATACAAGTATAGAAATATTCATAACAGAAGCTTCGCCAAGCTCCCATGTGCTCATATATATATAACCCACGGTTTAAAATACAGTTCGGGCGAAACGGGAGAAACTTACCATTCCACCCACATCCCGGCATCGAAACGCAGCAGACACTCACAGCGGGGTCGACCCAGTGACCTCCGCATGGTCACGGAAGCGTCGTGACCCTGCGGCAATCCCCGCGGGTTGCGGGAGCTCCACGATGCCCCGGCGACCTCTGCGGGGTCGCGGAAGCGTCGCGACCCTGTGGTGACCCCAACGGGTCTCGGTAGAGACACATGGCCAGCAAGCACACGATGATGACGGGCGGGTCATGCTCAGGCGCGCGACGCTAGGGAGGGAGGGGATGTCCAAATTATTAAATTAGGAAATCTAAAGAAACTTACGTTAATTATTTTAATCAACTCACTATAAATGAGATCATTTAAACATACATAATCCAACTCTAATAAAATTATCCCATTAATTTAACATATATATTTTATTTTTAAAAAATATCGAAACTATATCAACACGACACGATATGGTACTGAAACCGTATTGTTTCGGTCCAGGATCGAAACCTCGACACGAGTCGAGATTTTAAACCATATTATAGCCTTCACTTTTAGCTGAAGTTCAACCTTTGAAAAATAACTTTTCTGTTGATTAATTGACTACTTGGTGTTCATGACTTGTATGAGTTAGTTAGTGATCACTCCAGTCGACTATCAACTGCTGACTTAGAGGTGGACAGGTGTTGTCAAATCTTGTCTTGCTAACAGCTCCCTGTTATTTTAATGTTTGTCCACTAGACCGCTATTGGATTGATCATGGTTGATTGGTTGATTGGACTCTAGAGACAAACTTTTCTATTCAACACTTAGTTGATACCTTAGCCAGTCCACTGATAGTATCAGTCAATTGAAATATTGACAATGTACACTTCTTAGGTCGAGTTTGTCCTATTTAAGAGTTCTACCCTTCCCCATATGTACATATGTCACACTCTCAACTCCCTTGGAGTGTTGCTATGACTTGCTTATCATCGCTTTGTTGCTCGTTGTCATGGCCTTTCAAAGTCCATGCCATTCTTCTTCGAACTCCATAAACTTTTAAGCCATCGAGCTATCAACACCTTGGCCACGCCAAATCTTCATGTGTATTTTCATCAAGTTCTATACGACTTCACACACATATTATAAAGTGCGGGGAGGGGAAGAGGAATGCTAGAGTCGGAGAAGGACTAATTAAGATGATATAAGAACCAATGCTCATTTTGGTATTAGTAAGCTATAATCATAGTCAAGAAGCTTGATGCATTTTTGTAATTTCTTTTCTTTCTAAAATTATAATACAATTGACATTTTAATTGTGATATGCTTATATTTGGAGGTATGCAAATTTGGTAGAAGGAAATTATAAGATTAAATTTCATTTAAGTCAATGTTAAGAAATTATTAGATTAAAATTCATTTGAGTTGATGTTAACATATTTCGGGATAACTCAGTCTCCTCATATATGCACCTCGTCTCTCGGAGGATTAATAGACAAACTTTTCACCAAGTTCTCTTTGTAGGGCAACTTTTCACATATTCTTTCTAAATATAGTCATTTTTCATACTGGCTCCTCTATTAATAAGCCTGTAAATTTCTTTACCATTTTTTTTGTTTCTGACAAGGTTTAAAGTGTCGTGCCGTGCCGGGCAACATCGACGGAAATTACCGTTCCGCTGGAAATCGGAATTGGCATCGTCCGCCCACCGATTTCGTGCGGCGTCATGGCATGCGTCACGCGGCGACAGAGGGAATCGGGCGACAGGAAATCGCGCACGACGCACGCGATAGAAGGAATCACACACGTCGTGCGCCAGTCTGTCGACGATTATAAAAAAGAAAAAAACACATATAAGAGAGGAGTGGCGCTGGTGATCATCATTAGCAGCAGGAGTTGGCGGTGAGGCACGACGCCTGCAGCAAGGCGAAGTTCTCCATGATGGCGGCGTCAAGGTACGTTGAGAAACGACACAGGCAGCACCGTAGGCGTCGCGGGACTCGTCTGCCGTCACCGGAGGAGTTGTCGGAGCCCTCCGGCTTCGTCAGAAGGGCCGCCGGACGATGCTGGAGCCTTGTGAGTCGCAGCTCCTCCGCCTCCGCCTCCGGCGTCGCTCTAGGGCTCAGCGGAAAAAAAATCGTTTATTAAAATAACATTTCCCACTTTAAATCCAAGTTAAATAAAAAAATAAAAAATAATTTATTTAAATCTAACATTTCCCTACTTAAATATTATCCTAATAAATTACATAAAAATATATTTAAAATTAAAAAATAAATAAGTTTTATTAATTAATTTTTGATTTTTTTCTGTTTTAAATATTATTTAAAAATTCTAAAAACATTTTAAAAAATTTAAAAATTAAAAAATTTCTAATAATTACATTTTATATTCTGATATTTTTTATTATTTTTTATTTGTACTGTTTTATTATTTAATTAATATTCTAATATTTTTTTATCATTTTATATTATTTAAATTAATACTTAAATAAATAAATAATTTATATAATTATTATATATAAAGTAGTATTTTCTATTAATTTATATACTTATTAGTTATTATAGATAATATTTTTTTATCTTAAAATCAATTTGAAATTTAAATCCATGAATATTAATTATTAAGATATTAAATTTTTTACTTTTAAGATTTTTGTCCCAAAATATATGAACATGTATTTTTATTATAGAATTCTTTACTTGATATGCGCGGAAATATTATCCATTATTTTTTTTTAAATGTCTCTACCTGATATGTCTAGGAAATATTATCGGTAAAGAAAATTATTGATAGATCAATTTTCTTTAAAGAAAATTATATTTAATTATTTTTTTCTAACAATATTAAGTTGTTCAATAACTGAGAACTTGTATAAAATTAATAGACAACATATTTTTAAATTATACACAATAAACATATTTATCTAATAATTACTATATATATAAAAAAAATACCGAAACCGTATCGGCAGCACGATATGATACCGATACCGTATCGTTCCGGTCGGGGACCGAAACTTCGGCACGGGTCGAGATTTTAAACCTTGGTTACTGATGTGTTTCATGATATCATGACTTTTGATTGTAGCACCCTCAGTTGTCATAGTTGATCAACAATTTCATTTTTATTTTTAGTTACATTTGGACATACATGTTAATGTTGTCTTGTTGAGGTATTTGCATTTACCTCAAAACCAATAAAAATCTAAAATAAATAAAGTAAAATGATAGCTCAATTATCTCTGTTCCATAATCTGTCACTCCCGGAATACCCAGGATAACTTTGGGAGGCTGCACGAAAGAAGCAAGGAGATTCCTAAGACGATGAAACAGCTCTCCAGACTTTTCCCTAACAAAATTACAATTCAACTTCCACAGGTTTGAGTTGGCAACTTATATTTGTATTTGGCCTTTTGTTATAGAGTATCTTTGTTTAAATACTATACATACTTGCAGGATGAAGCACAATTATCAGAATGGAAACAGCAGTTGGATCGTGATGTTGAAACTCTTAAAGCCAAGTCTAATGTGCTGAGTATACGATCTGTAAGTCTTATCTTTTCTGCATGAATTCAAATTGTTGATCCATGTTGCAATATTTGGGATTTTTTACCATTTGTTTCAAGAATTTCATCATCTCAAACGCAGTCTGTTCGATGACTTGTGAGTTTGTTTGGTATTTTGTTTCAGAAGTCTTCATTGTCTCAAGTGTCTTAAAGAGATTGCATTTCTCTTTGAACCTAAGATGAAAGTACTAAAGTAAAATGCTACACTATGGATATCAGGAAATGTTGATAGCAATTCAGGTTCTAGCTTTAGCATTAAGACGTCAATTTCCCTTATGTCGGTTTCACGTTCTAGCAATTAGCTTATTGCGAATTGGCAATATGCATGGTAATATTCATGGAAAATAAAATAAAATTCCTATTGGGTGCAAAATACATATAACTTGAATGGTAGGCTAACATTTTCTGGATTTGGTTGATATTGCTTAATCATCATCACACGTTATACTCTGCATCTCATTTTCAATCAGTCACGAATCCTTTTGAAATTTAATTTACAATTGAAATTTTAATTTGTTTACTTGTTTTATTTATTTTTATCTTAATTAATGAATAATAATTTTCATATTATCTGATCTAAGTAGTACTTGAGCTTTTAATTTTCCAACTTGTTTAATATTTTGTTAGTTATATGTATTTTAATACGAGGTCAACAATGGAAGCACTTCGACTTTCATGATTACCATGGCAGAAAATCCTTTGGTCCATCATTTTTACACTCCATGCCTTACCAGATATCTGTCATGCTAAACAAAAGATGATGTGATATTCATGGTATTATATAAATAATGTGCTTTAGAAGATCTATTCTTTGTTCTATATCTTTGATATATATGACCCCCAATGTAAATACATATTGATTCACCAGCAACACGAGACTAAATTTAACACTCCTCCAGTTTGTGGATAGAGTTGCCCAATTTTTGGATGGGGGAGAGGACGGTGCTGGACCCAGTGTGGCAGTGTACTTGTGCAGAAAGGTTGGCCACTGGATTTGGTGGAAGGGGATGTGTTGTTGTTTTCCCCCTGGCAAGCTGGTGACATTGGCATCTTGTCTTCACTAAGTCAAGTGAGGCCTCTGCATATGTAACAGAGAGCATGCAATATACTGACCTCTTCAGAGCAGATTGCACGTAGAGGTTGGTGTGGGGTGTCACTAAAAGTTACTAGAGTAGAGGAAGTAGCAGGAGTTGGATGGCTGGGGCTGACATTGATATACTAGTGGGGGTGTTGGAGTTGGGATCTATAGGAGACCCTGTTAGGTAGAGAAAGGAGACATGTAGCAGGAGGAAAAAGAGTACATAAACCTCAAGGATGGGAGGAAGCAATCTGTTATGTCATATTCAAGGCCTCCCTATTATGTTCAACTCATCAATTTATTATAGCATATGTAATATGCAATTGCTGTTACTTGATGCTTCCTTGCTTGCTTTTAATCCCTTCTCTTTCTTCGAAGAAGGTCTGGTTAATTATCATAGATGCCTGCGATTTTGTTATTTTCTTCTCGTTCTTCACATTAGTAGTAAAATTTTTGGATTAGATGTGGTACCATCTTATGGTTTCCATCTTTTGTGTTTATACAGTTCTTGAATCGGTGCGGCTTAGATTGCAATGATATTGAAACTGTGTCAATTAAGGATCAGGCACTTACAAATGAAAGTGAGTTGCTTTCTATGGTCTATCTGTATTATCACTACTGCCGTTGCCAATGCTTTTACAAGAAAATATATAAAAATTTTTGGGCAGATGTGGATAAATTAGTTGGTTTTGCTCTTAGTCATCATGTCGAGAATAGTAGAATGGAAGCCTTGCCAAAGGACACAAAGCTCATTCTCTCCAGTGAAAGGTTATTATACATTTGAATTGTGATGTAGTGAAACATCGAGTCTATTTAAAGCTCCCTCTAACCTGCTTAACTTGTTTCAAATGACTGGCAGCCTTATGAATGGGTTAAGTATGCTGCAGAGCTTTCAAAATGAAAACAAGAGCTCAAAGAAATCACTTAAGGTATTTTCCTTGTTTATCGTAATCTGAATGATACCGCTGCGTTCTCCAATGCAATGTCTTTTGGTGTATACTTATGAATTTCTTTCATTGTGCCACTTCAATGTCGTTATTTAATTACCAATTTGCTTTGTTACAGGATGTGGTTACTGAGAATGAATTTGAGAAAAGACTACTTGCTGATGTTATTCCACCTAATGATATTGGAGTTACATTTGATGACATTGGAGCATTGGAGAATGTTAAAGAAACACTGAAGGAGTTGGTGATGCTTCCCTTACAGAGGCCAGAACTATTTTGCAAAGGACAATTAACAAAGGTACTTCTTTTCTTGATTCTCCTCCTAATTGTTGTTCAGTTTGAATTCTCTAATTTTGGATACCAAAATAAACTTCTTGTAACATATAAATTCCTACTAGTATACTAAATCGTAGTAAATTGACAAAATTATTTAGTCTTGCACTCATTCCAAATAAATTTGTGTCTCCTAATGTGATTGTTTGATATTACTTATGCCTTCATCATACAAATTGTCAAAATATTTTAAGTGTATTCTGCGTAGTATAATTATCCTCAATGACTTTTTGGTTAGTCTTTTCCTAGACAAAGTTGCTGTCTGTCCGTGGCCTATAAAATTTCTAGTTCTTGTAAAATGTTAAATTTGCAAACTGCATCAGCCATTGAGGTTCAGTTTGTACTGTCACCTAATTTTACATAATCAGTTGTCAACTAATCATCTTTCATAGCTTAACACATCTTATATCAGAAAGTGCCTTTTAAACATTCTTTCAAGTGGAATGAGAATCTAAAGTAGTGAAGGAAGAATAACTATTTGACAATGACGTGTGACGAGAAAGAGGATGTGAAGTAGTGCATTTGCAGTTTCTTTTCTAAATAATAATGGGAAGTTCCAAATTATTAACTTGATTTGGGATTGTGGACAATGTCAGGAGAGTAGCAGAATATCGAGGAGGAACAATAACATTCTCAGTACTTATTCTTTTGTTTTAGTCCTGTGGTGGTTGGGGCGTTGATGCTAGTTCTTAAGGGGAGATATTGAGCATATAATTCAGCATGAAGAAGTACCTCCACGATAGATTTAGAAGATGGCGCAGTTTAGAAAAATGGAGCGGACTCAAAGAAGATTACCTTTACAGAAATAAAGTACATAATTAGGAGAGTAGCAATGATACCCTTTTTGGTGTATGAGAATGCCCAGCAAGACATTTAAGTTATTAAGGAGCAATTTGCCTTTACTTGGAGATTAAAGATGAACAAAACAAATTCAAAGTAGCTAGCCGAGATGATGCATTATCTCTAACTTGGAGCCAGAGGAAGTGAATGTACTCAGCAGCAAGTTGTGAAAATGGAGTTAAAACTGGATTCCTTACCTGTTGGCGGTCCATCTCATGGAGGTGGTTCAGATTGAACTACATGAGCAATACGAGGATGTCTAAGTGGGTATCCATGATATGTATGCTTTAAATGTCCTGGATTTTCACAGTAAACGCACTACCTATAGCTACACTATTTTCAACCTGGACCTCCACACACCACACCTCTTTACTGTCTCCATGACATCTACCGGATTATGCTTGAACAACAAAAGCCGAGCGTTCCAACATATTCTTAGAAGTTGAAGCAGAGTTGTTAGAGGCACAAAATATCCCCATATAAGTATCAAAAAACAAGGGACTGAATGTGCCTCCAATAATCTGAGTTTTCAATGGTTTGAGTTCAAGCCACATAATGTAAATGAGTATAATTTCAAGGAGCTTATCAATCTAATCTTCATAACTCAGAACATTATATTGACACCTAGTAGACAATATGAAGTTATTATCGGAACCAATAGCAAGTTCTGAAATCGACCAATTTGGCAGTTATCTCTTTATTAGATTGACAAAGCTAAAGAGATTTTTGATCACCTTGTAAGAACGAGAGTTATCACCAGTAAACAGATTGTGTTTGCAACCATGCTTCATCACTGCTTTCCTATGCAACTCTGGCTCAGGAATTGGCAACTCCTGTGGTCAAATGCTCTAATTGCCTATGCCTTGTAAACCAAACTTTGACTGCTGTAACCTAGAATGTAATAAAAGCAGGAAGACAGAGATAGTGAAGTAGTTGAAGATTACTTTTGGAAGATTCCACGACTGCAGAAATTTTCTGGAAATCTCGAAGAAAAACCAGATGAACTTAAAGTTACTGCTATGGATAAACTAGAAAATGGGTTGTAAAGGGTGGGTTATCCCAAATCAAGCTAAGGAATT
This sequence comes from Boesenbergia rotunda, assembly GCA_024364735.1. NCBI lineage: Eukaryota > Viridiplantae > Streptophyta > Magnoliopsida > Zingiberales > Zingiberaceae > Boesenbergia > Boesenbergia rotunda. The sequence continues at coordinate 180,315 of JAGFNQ010005325.1, forward strand.
TGATCTTGACCAATTTATTTGCTGGTAATACCCATCTATGAACCAATTCATTTAACTCAAACCCAAAGTCATAAATTTGTTGATCGCATCACCTTGTGTAAATTGGTCCTGCCATCTTTTGTCACCTGTAGTTGGGGTAAACACCACTTTGATTGATGATGATGGTGCTTATTTCAGATTGGTTCACTAGGATTAGACCAAAACTGAATTGAATTAAATCCTTAACTTATTAAATCAAATCCAAATTTAGTTTGAATTAATTTTTTAACTGAAACTCAATTAAATTTGTGTTATTTCTAATTAAACCTTTTAAACTTACGGAACCAATTCAACCCAAATCAAACAAACCATGGTAAGGTCGAGTGAACAGACAATCGGAATCTGGTCATTTAATGGGGCGAGGTAACTTTTTATTGAGTGACGTTAATATCTTTTGTTTGAATTGATAGGGACTGAGAGAACAACATAAACATCTCTCTAAAGAGAATCATTTAGCTTACAAGATCTGCTTTGCCTTTCCTGCCAAGATTCATCTTCTTGCTGCTTGTTGCTCAAGCCTGACACTTGCTATTCACTTGCCTCTATTACCAAGGCTCACATTTTCTCTTTTGGACTTCACCACATTTGTTGAAGAATGAAAAGTTGCAAGATCAACTCATGTTCTTTTTCTAACTGCATTCATCTGATTTTATTGCATGCGCAATGAAATTTACCCTACATCCAGCCCAATTTCTTTGGCCATTTTAGTTCTTTTCTTAGATTCTTGTCTCTCTTAGATTCCTTATTTCTTGAGAAAGTGGTGGATTGGCTTTTGCTGATATTGATCCGACATGTGTGGTCGATTGATTTGTTTGCAGTACATTAAGGCACATGTGAGTTAGACATCTGATCATCAGTTCAAATAAGTGTTCCTAAGCTTCCTCTAGACTATTCTTTGTCTTGGTCTAGAATGGACTACAATATAGAGTTACCTTTTTCAGGTTATATGCAAGGTGGTGTGATATTGTTAGCCATAGTTGCTTTCTAATATGCGTTTATGTGAATTGCTCAACCATCTCAAACATTTCCACTATCAAATCGTGTAATTACCTTCTTTATTGTATAGGTGATAGTGTGTGTAAAGGAAACTTCCCGTAATACCTTTTATGCATTATTGTTTTTTTTTCAGTTATACTTGGTTAAAGGAACTTACTCCAACTACTTTTACGTATCTTTTTCAGTTTTATTTGGCTCGCTTCTAGAAATTAGATATTGATTGTTACACTTTAACTTGCAAGTTTTCAGTTTGTATGCATTAAATGAAGTTATGACTAAATTGTGCCTTTTGTGTTAGGATCCCTAGAAATTAAAATGTTTAACTTTCTTTTCTTGTTTTCCAGCCATGCAAAGGAATTCTTCTCTTTGGACCCCCTGGCACAGGGAAAACCATGCTTGCTAAAGCTGTTGCTACAGAAGCAGGTGCAAATTTTATCAACATATCGATGTCAAGCATCACATCCAAGGTATTTTGCCTTGTTCAGTGTATTATAAAAATGGGTTGTTATATTAAGTGGTTTATGCTGCCATTTTATGTGATACAAGGTTAGAAAGCTGTTTGCAATCTTCATGTTAGTTGAATTTTGGATAATATAAAAATCATGTTCTGGTACTTGATTAAAAAAATAAGTGAATGAAAAAAATACTGTAGAAATTAATGTATCAATTTGGTTTCGTGTCAACCATGGATTCTATTTATTTAACCATGTATTGTATATATTTAATAAATTGGAGAAACATAGAGGAAAAAAATCATTTTTATTTTGTTGATTTATAAAAGCTTACAACAGAACCCCTAGAAAGTGGTGGTGTATTTTAGAGAAGAAACAAATATCTAATAGTTATATTATAGGATAATGGGCATGAACTGTGGTAGTTAAATTTACATCAAAGTCAGTTCTAAATTTATATCTTTCTACAGTATGCTAAATAATTTTATCAGTTAGATTCAAAACTAACTTTGTATATGTTATTTATTGAGAATAAAGTGTTAATTGATAATGTAAATGAAATAAACTTGAGAATTTGGAGAGAAACTTTATAAGGTAATGGTTTTAAGTAGAATAATTTGAATATATAAAATTTAATTTCAATAACAAGAAAAGGAGTAAGCTACCAGTTAAGATGAATGACCTAGAAATTCCATTAAGAGTTTTTAGTTATTTTTGGATCTATCATTCAACGTGTAGGAGATATTGTTGAAAATATTAATAATGGGATAATAGCAGATATGCAAGTGGTTGATGGATGTGGAGTTACTCGAAATGAAGATTCAAAACACTATATACATGTTTAAAGACAGCCAATTGATTCTATATCGTAAAATAGAGTTCAAGTGGTCCATCTGGCAAACCCCAAAAAGTTGGAACCAATAGGTCTCATTAATGTGGATCTTGTTAGCTGAAACAGGGACGTGCAGATTGGAACTTGTGATTTTTGCATTGATTGTGCTTTAAATGGCAAAGTCCATTTCCTTTCTAAATTAAATTTTACACCTCATTTGTAACAGTGGTTCGGTGAGGGTGAAAAGTATGTAAAAGCAGTGTTCACATTAGCCAGTAAGATTGCCCCGAGTGTGATCTTTGTTGATGAGGTAAGCTTATCGTTTAGCTTTTATTGTAAATGATGGTAGAAATTAGTATCAAATCGACTTCTGTTTTGTTCATTTCTGTGTTTCAAAGGATGATTGTGTTATTTCCATTTTATAGGTTGACAGTATGTTGGGCAGGAGAGAAAATCCTGGGGAGCATGAAGCAATGCGCAAAATGAAAAATGAATTCATGGTTAATTGGGATGGCTTGCGAACCAAAGATAAAGAACGTGTTTTAGTTCTGCTGCCACAAACAGACCGTTTGATCCTGATGAGGCTGTTATAAGGAGACTTCCTAGAAGGTGAATTTTGGGTATTGTATAATTTGATTGTTAATCAAAAGATTGATGTGTCGAAATGTTTTGTAATGCAGATTAATGGTAAATTTACCAGATGCATCAAACAGAGAGAAGATTCTGAGAGTAATATTGTCAAAAGAAGAGTTATCACAAGATGTTGATCTTGATGTTCTTGCAAATATGACTGATGGGTACTCAGGAAGTGACCTGAAGGTTAGCTTTACTAGAAGTGCAGTAGTTTCATCTTGTTTGAGTTATATGCTCGAGCGATTAAGATCTTATATCTTATTGTTTTTCAGAATCTGTGTGTAACTGCTGCACATTGCCCCATCAGAGAGATTTTGGAGAAAGAAAAGAAGGTTAGTGTTTCTCATTGACTGTTTTAAACAGGGGCAAGTTACCTTCAAATTAATAAGTATTTCAGAAACTCCTTAATTGGGAGTTTTAGAGTGTTAAGATGCAGCACGTGTAAAAAATATAATGCTGCAGAGACAAGAATGCTTAAGATGGAGCTGTGAATTACAGAAACGATAAAAAACACTTAACGTCCATGATCAATTAAGTGTAGATCCAATAAACATTTGAGGAGGATTAAAGAATATTCTAGTTGATAAAATAAAAAACATAACTTCATTCATTTGAATATTATTAGCAATATAAGCTCAATGCAAGAAGCTATATATAGCTAATGCTAGATAATTGAGGCAAACATTTTGCAAAGTGAAATCCGTCACCCTGATGAGTCCCCTCTCGACTGTCCCACACCATTGAGAGGGAGTAAATAAGGTACCGAGTAGGCTCCCATGTGGGAGGGTATTTCCATGACTTTTGCCTGGATTCAACCCTTGTTCAATTATGCAAATCTACCATATGGTTACCGGCTCGGCTACGCTCTGGGGCGATAATTGAGGCAAACATTAACAGCAAAAGGTGAAAACCGTTACCTTGACGTCCTCTCCAAGGTGGCTCACTGTTTGGAAGGGAGGTAAATCACGGGGGATTTCGCTCAGCAACAACAACGCATGTAAGGAGGGATTGAGACAACCAGCGAGACATTTTGCATCTGTCGGGAATCGACCCTAGGCCTATTAGCAATAACACCCTTGCATGAACTAACTACATTAGCTCACACATAATTGAGGCAAACATGATACTACTAAAGATTGTTAAGCCATAGTTCCAGACTGCTGAAATAACGATGAGCGATACTGTTGACTCCTAGTAGATTACCCAGCAAAAAGAGTTTGCTCAGGATCTGGGACTTCTGCTAGTGCATACTTTAGGATAAGTGGCCGCCTACTTTTAAGACAGCTATGAGTCAGTCCTATATTTGCAGTACTAATGACACCAAAGTTTGTCATCTCTTCACATCCATGATTGAATATTAATGTAGATGTTCAATGATTCACACGTGGACATGATTTGTTTATACCAACACTATTGAGATGCATGCTTAAAAGTATGCCGCTTTTGATTGGCAGTGAACCTGAATACCTAAATGACAAAGTAACATTAGGCTGAAATATTCACCAGGTAATGCAATTTTCTCATGATATGCTGGAGCAACTTGCTTCTACTATATAAGGGCCATTTTTCTTAATAATAACTAATGTGTTTCCCAATAGCACAACTCTAGTAGGTTTCCCAATATAACTTTGTGAGAATCAACGTTGCTAGGTTCGATGCACGATGTTCTGCAGGTTATGCTCCCTTTTTATTTGTTGTGGTGTTTAAAACTCTGCAATTGCACACCATTGTTCCTTTTGTTGTTCTATGGGATCTATTGACTATCTGTCTTGAAACGTACAGGAAACTATTTCAGCAATTGCAGAAGGTAGACCTCTACCTATTCCATATGGAAGTGGAGATATTCGTCCCTTGAACCTTGAAGACTTCAAATATGCACATGATCAGGTAATGTAGCAACATGGTACATGCACATTACTACAATTAAAACGTTAATAACTTAGTGGCTATGCCCTATGTTAAACATGCCTGTTACATCTTTGAAAGTCAAACGTAATTTTTCCCCTCCTGAGAGCATTTGCAGCGCAAGACCTGGATCCATTGCATGCATTCATATTCTACACGCATTCAGTTTTCTTTTGTTTTTTTTTCCGGAAAGCTAAGGCTGCGTATGGTTTTCATTTTCCATCCTCGTTTTCTATTTTTATTTTCTAAAAAATCGTATTTTTTCATTTCTTAGAAAATGATATTATTTCATTCTCTAATTTTTCAGAAAATATTATATCTTTTTCTAGAAAATAAACATGGAAAATACAAACCAAACACTTTTTTGGAAAATTGCATTTTCTTAGAAAGTGAAAATAGGAAACTAGGATGGAAAATTGAAACCAAACACAGCCTAAAATTTTCCTTAAATAGCTTTTTGCTTGTCCTGGTAAATTTGCAAAATATCTTGATTTGCAAATGTGAATAATTTTTAATAATGTGAATAATTTTTAGTGAATTTTGAACTTGCAGGTGTGTGCAAGTGTGTCATCCGAATCTACGAATATGAATGAGCTTCTTCAGTGGAATGAGCTCTATGGTGAAGGAGGGTCAAGAAAGAAGAATTCGTTAAGCTACTTCATGTAGGAAACTTCCATTTTGTGTATATCCCTTTTGAAATCCCTTTCACCAAGCTAGCTAATCTTCCGATGAAGTAGTGGCTTCTCTTGTCAATCTTGTATCTATTTTTCATAGCAGTTATTTATCAACTGTTAATTTTTATCAAACGCAACTCAATGTTTATCGAGGTGGTATAATCCATAGTTTTTTCCCCGTTACCTGTAATTTTGGACCTCAACATGGTTGAAGGCTTATTTATCTGTACATGATCATGGTTAAAAAAAAATAAAGGGCCTAACTATAGGGTTGGGTTCTTGTTATGCGAGCGGCTGGTGTTTGGCATTATTTTAGCTTTACTACTGCATGTGTTATTCACCTGATCATTCGTTACCTGGCACCTGCCTTCTTGCTTGAAGTTGTTGGAGCTAACCTAAAAGGAAACAATAATAGAATTCTCAAATTTGATGTTTTTAGAATTGTCTTAATACCTTTCTAATATTGTTCAGTCGCTGGTGATGCCCTTCTTGTATCAACAATGTGTTTGGCCGAAGTATCGATTATAGGAGACAAAATGAAATGCAGAAGATGAAATATCATTCCTAGTTTAGCTCAGGATAACAGTCGCTGGTGATGCCCTTCTTGCTTTAGATCGAGTATTTTTGGATACACGAATGGTTTGGTGAGACATTTTTGGGTAGAAAATATACAGTGGCCTAATAGATTTTTGTAATATTTGTTGAGGCAATCTATGATCCGTGAAATTATGTATTTTGATGTTTGGGTAAAGAGTTTAAATTAGGTTTATCCTTGTATTTGATATGTGTATATGAGAATGCAGGTTCTGCAGGATACACAGACTCAGCTTGATGGTTTCGGGTCCAGTGAAGGATGGTGCGTCCAAGGGATCGTGGACAAGGCAAGAATGATGAGCCGAGGGAAACACACTTCGAAACATACTTGAAAGATAGTATGCGGAGACGAGCCGCGAGCTTGTATGCATTCGAGGGACGAGAGCCATAGTCGAAGAAGGCTTGAAGGCAACAGATCGAGACTGTAAGAAGAATCAAGTGAGTCGTGAGGATCCGAGTGCTGAGTGAACTGTACTCGAGAAAGGAAATCCTAGGATTAGGGTGGAACCCTAGGTTTAGGGTTTGAGCAGTCGACTGCTGCTGGGAATGAGAGCAGTCGACTGATAGAGCTCACAGAAAGATCAGTCGACTGATCTTCTGTGTAGTCAACTGGTGTCGACTGGTGCTGGCACTAATTGAGTGGTAACGACTACTTCAACCACGAGCTCTATTTAAGGGAGCTCGGTTTGGCTGGCTAGGGTTGACGAAATTGACTTTGGTTAAAGGCCAGTTAGTAGTCTTTGAGCTCAGGTGTCTTGTGCTTGTTGTGGCAATGTTTCTCCACCCACAAGGAGCTACACAAGTTAGCCAGAGGCTTTCCGGAGACTCATCCACCGACGGATCAAGATTGTTGACTTTACGGACTGTCATGGAGTAGGAGCTTTATGTCCGAACCATGTTAAATTGGTTTGTGTTCTTCTTTGTTAGTTTAGTTTATTGTTATTCCGCTTGCACACTAACAATTGAATGAAGAACCGTGAAACAAGTGGGTGATCGACTATTGTCCCCTCTAGCCAGGCATTCAATCCCGTACAATATTTACTATGACTCTAAAATTACATTTTAAAGATGAGCAATGAGTGACTCTAAAATTATATATAGCAATGCATTATTTTACCCAAGTGATGAGAATGTTATGGATTCGACCTAATCTGTCTATGACTATTTTATTAAATAACTAAATCATTTTGTCCATGATATCTAGTTTGATTTACGAGGTATAGATCATGTCATCCTTTTAACAATTTATGTGTTTCTTGATCTCTACGTAGACTTAACCAAGTAAACTCAACATCTCATACTGACTTATCTGAGTATGACCATATATTTTAGTAGTCGTACTTAATCAAAGGCTCCACTGATATCACTTCCATAATATGGAAGGAATAAATTCCTTCTATATTACTCATATCCCTCTACATAATTTATTGCATATCCTGTAAAATATGTAACTCCTTAAGTAGGAAATTATAGTGACTTCAGGTCAAAGGATTATTTATACTAATAATTATTATGAGAATGTTTATGACACTTATATAATAATTCATAAAATATTTTCATGGCAAATCAATTCAGTATATATTCTCTAATATATACCCATATATTAATTTGATATCTTATATCCATGACTTGTGAAATTAAGTCATTACTTACATGTTAGTTTCAATATATTAATATTGCTCTTGTATATGAATACTTGACTAGGAAAAATTAAGAGTAGTATTCTATATATATCTATAGTCTCTCATAATTAATCCAACTAATTTATATACTATAGAACATAACGTATCACTCTAAGATATTATTATATTTATTCAAATTTACACGGCGATAAATAAATATAATAAACACAAAATATTGCCTTTTATTAAAATATGATATAATAGTCCCATATCCACTAACAATCTCTCACTAGTAACATACCCATTGACCATATCATTGAAATATCTAATTCCTAGTAATCTAGTGTGATCATCATGCTTCCTTTGGTTAGTGGGTCAATAAAATTATCATCTGTTGATATGTTATATATTTTCACATCTCCTCTATCGATAATCTCTCGAATGAGATAGAACCGCCAAAGTATATGTTTGGATCGCTGATGAGACATTGGTTTCTCATTAGGAACTACACCAAGTTTTGTAATAAACTTTTTGATTCAAACAACCTCTTTTTATGCACTAGAAGCAACAATATACTTAGTTTATGTAGTATAATCAACAATTATGTCTTGCTTTGAACTCTTCTAGCTCATAATACCACCATTTGAGCAAAACACATATCATGACTGTAATCTTGAATAATCCTTGTTAGTTTGGAACCTTGTATTAACCCTTTACTACGAGCTCCTCCTCACCTCCATATATCAGAAACAAAAATGATATGCTCAGTGAAAAAACTCAATGAAAATATTAAGGAATGACGTGGCAATTTACATGCAACGATCCCCCACGAGTTCATCGTGCCCCCGAGGGTATAATTTGATTTGGAACGACGGTCGGAGGCCGCCGATGGTGTCTGGAGGTCGCCGATGGTGTCCGGATGACAATCGGACGTGTGCATGTAAAGTGTCACGTCATTCCTTGATATTTTCATTGAGTTTTTTCACTGAGCGTATCATAGCTCAGAAATAAAAATAGAGAAATGATTTGCACAGTGAAAGTGAATGTCTCAGTATAAAATTTGGCCGTCAATCGGCGGCACATCTGACGTCCAATCATCGATTGGACACTACCGGCGGTCTTCAATTGTCGCTTCTAATCAAACTATATCTTGGGGAGACAGTAAACCCGTCGAGATCGTCGGCTACGGTGAACACGTCTAAATCGACGTTGAATAATGCGAGATCGCAATTGCAGCGATCCCAGACGTGTTCACCGTGCTCCCAAGGATATAGTTTAGTTTGGGGCGGCGTCTGTAGGCCGCCGACGGTGTCCGATCGATGATTAGACATCGGACATACCACCGATCGACGGTCAAACTTTTTACTAAGACATTCACTTTTATTGTGCATATCATTACTTCAGAAATAATCTAAGTTTTTCTGAAGTACTTAAGAATATATTTTTGACGGTTGTCCAGTAACTTTTATCCGGATCTTACTAATATTTGCTTATCATATTTAATACATACGTGACATCAGGATAAATACATGACATACAAACCCAATTTGATTCAAAGGAAGGGCACAAACATGATGGATTCAACATTAACATTCGAGTCGACGTGCCCGAACCAACAACGTGGGAGAGCGTCCAACACTTGCGATTGGAACCTGTGCCTGCACGGTGAAAACTGAAGCATCTACAATGACGTGCGAAGATGGAGGCACGAGACAAAATTATTCGCTAATTCAAGATGTAAAATATTATAAAACAAAAATGTTTTATCCTACTTTAAGAACACAAATACATTTTTTATTTTTTGAATATTTCACTCCAAGAAGTAGTGAATAAGTTTATCTTGCCCCTCCATTTGCACACGTCGCTGCAGAATTATAATACTCGCTGTGCGGCCATAGGTTCCAGTCGCTGACTTGACTCACTCTGGCCAGTCCAAGTCATGGGCCTCGTGACCGTCGTAGCCTCCCTCCTACACGCTTCAATCAAGTCAGCTTCTGTCTTCTCCAGAGTCGCCAGCTCGTTCAACACCTGCACCGCTAGCGGTGTCGTCATTGTAAACAATAGCATGTCGACGCAACAATTAAATTACACTCGACAAATTCAGATACCTATGGTATTGGAGAGGCACCATTTTATCTCCATGGAACACTATAAGACATCTCTAACATAAACACCATTTTAGTGCTTCTACAACACATTTTGTGTACTTCAACCAATTTTTTTCCACTAACAAGAGACCCATTCTTAACTAAAAGATATTCTTAGATATTCTATTTTCATCTTATATTATTATTCAACATAATATTAATTTTAAATATATTAATATGTTAAATATTTTTATTATAATTATTATAAATTATATTTTTATTAATAATCATTATTTTAATTATATGTAATATTTTTTTTAATTAAAAATAAATATTAATTTTTCTTAATTTGTGAAATAATTAATAACATATATTATTTAAAGATAATACGTAATAAACAATTAAGATAAAATTTAAATATTTACAAAAAGTAATATCATTAAAATACTTGCACGAATAATAACACTCATTGAAAATACATTTACAAATACATTTATTACAAAAAATCAATTCAATTAAATAATAATAATTTAAATATTTAAGAATATTTTAAATATAAATTAATATTATAAAATTAATAAATCATGCAACATATAAAATATTTTAAATATAAATTAATATATAATATATTAATTAAATACAAATATAATATTATAATATTTAATAATAAAATAACCATCACAATTTAGTGCAATGAATAGACAAATTTGCCATTATAGTTATCCATTGGAGATAAAATGGGTCTCCAACCATTTTGTAATAGTGTATCATTAGATGGTAATGCACCAATTGTGCAAGTGAATAGTGGGCACCTGCAAGTGGTTATTTTATTATTAAATATATTATAATATTATATTTGTATTTAATTAAATATATTATAATATTAATTTTATATTTAAATATTTTATATAGTGTTGCATTATTTAATTAAATGTATTATAATATTAAATTTATATTTAAATATTCTTAATATTATAAATTATTATTATTTAATTAATTGAATTTATTTTGTAAATTTTATATTATAAATTTATATTAATATTAATTTTGTAATATTATAAATTTTATTTTGTATATATTATGTACCATAAAATATTAATTTTATTAATAATTATGATCATAATAAAATATTTAACATATTAATATATATGTTAAATTAATATGTATGTGATTATTATAAGATGAAAATAGAATATTCTAAGGAATATTCTTTTTAGTGTAAACTATTATACATCTATACGTTTATATAAATTACTTACGATTCTCATAAGCTCTTCAAGTTTCCATGCGGCGTGGAGGATCGAAGTGGATGCTACGTGAATGAACAACTCCACAGTGAGGTACGGGGAAGGAAGGCGATGTTGCTTTTCCCTGTTGTCGTCATTGTGGCCGGCGACTGTATCATCGGAAAAGCCCAGTAGATTACAGGAGAGCGTCCAACACTTGTGAGTTGGAGTTGTTGCTGCACGACAAAAGTCAGAGCTACAGTGACGGGTGCAGATGGACACCCGAGGCAAACTTGTTCACTAATTCTTGATGTGAAATATTTTAAAATAAAATTATTTTTATCCTAAATTAAACATGTATCCTAAGTTTTTCCCTGTATGAGTCAGATAAAAAAATGGAAGAAACAAGGCTTACCAATTGACCAGCTCAAGAAGCTGCGGAAAAAACTAAGAGGACGTTTGGTAGGTATATTTTTTATTTTATTTTATTAGAAAATATAATTTTTTGAAAAATATGTTTGATTTGTATTTTTTAGTCTTATTTTTCAGAAAAAGATATAGCATTTTGGAAAACTAAAGAATGAAAGAAAGTCATTTTCCAGAAAATGATAAAATACGATTTTCTAAAAATGAAAATAGAAAATAGAGTAAATCAAATGCCCCCTAAGATTCCCTGAGATTAATGGTGATAAAACCCGATTCTCTCATCCCAGCACCCCCGAAAAAATTCTCGGAGCTTTGATTTCAAAGGTGATGGTCACAATTGCTTGAGAGCCACCGCCACCATCATCTGGGACTCTCCAACCTCTCAATCTCAATTTTGTTCTTCTTTTTGATATGTGACAAAGGGATAGAAGTGTTAGATTTAATTGGGAAATCAAATATACCTTTACAAGAAATCCTAAGTCAAGGGGAAGCTTAGGTAAAAGGGGAGCATTGTTGCTCATTTATTGGCAAAAGGAGAACCTTGTGATAAGTTCCTAAAAAGCCTTTGAAAGTCCGTTGGGTAAAAATTATAACTCTTGGGAAGTTTAGGTGTGGGGAAACCTTGTGATAGGATCTATGCATGTTTGTATTGCAATGACATATGCATTGGCAGTATAAGTCCAAGGTATAGCCTTGACAATGTAAATCCAAAATATTTTAGCATTTGTATTGGCTATTTATTTTTCCTAACTTAAACGTATTGCCAAACATAAAAAAGGGGTGATTATTGGAGCAATCTATGGTCTGGAGTGACCATGTGTTTTGATATTTGGACAAAAGATTTAAGTTAGGTTCACCCTTGTAGTTGATATGTGTACGTGAGTGTGTAGGTTTATAGGATACATATAGGCTTAGCTGGACGACTTCGGGTCCGATGAAGGATGGCTTGAGAAGACAAGTCGTGGACTTGTATGCATCCGAGGGACCGTGGACAAAGCAGGAACGATGAGCCAAAGGAAGCGCACTTCGAGGAATACGTGAAAAATGACATGAGGACGAGCCGCAGGCTCGTATGCATCCGAGGGACGAGAGCCAAAGTCGAAGAAAGCTTGAAGGAAACAGGTCGAGGCTGTTAGGTGAAGAGTCAGCTGAATCGTGAAGGTCCGAGTGCTGAGAGAATTATACTCGGGAAGAGAAACCCTAGGTTTAGGGTTTGGGCAGTCGACTGCGGCTTGTAGCAGTCGACTAGTAGTTGATACAGAAGATCAGTTGGCTGATTTTCTTTCAGTTGATTGGTGTCGGCTGGAATTTGAACGTTGGGGATATAACGTTCGAATTCAGCTGAGAGCAGTCGACTGGTGTTGGCACCAGTCGACTGGTAACGACTAATTCAACCATGAGCTCTATTTAAGGGAGCTTGGTTTGGTTGGCTAAGGTTGACAAAATTGGATTTGGTTAAAGGTCAATTAGTAGTCTTTGTGCTCAAAGATCTTTTGCGAGTTGTGAAAGGTTTCTCCACCCACAAGGAGCTACATGAGCTAGCCGGAGGTCTTCCGGGGACTCGTCCACCAACAGATCAGGATCGTCCACCTTACGGACTGCCGTGGACTATGCGCTTTATCTCCGAACCACGTAAACGGTTTGTGTTAGTGTTTGTTTATTTATGTTATTTGTATTTTCGCTTGCGCACGCTAACATTATAGGAAGAACCGACGCGAAACGTGGGCGATCGTCTATTCACCCCCTCTAACCTGTTCATCAATCCCAACATTTAGTGTGTACTTATTCATGTTGATACAGTGTGATGTGTGAGAGGCATGTACCTAATAGTGTTTGCCATTGATTTTATGATGACTTTTAATTCAGAGTGAGGTGTTTAAAGTAGTGTATAGATTGTGTGTAAGTTGTCATAGCATATTTGTGCTTGGATGAGGCTAGTGCATATGAGAGGCATTATTAAGTATATATTATGTTTGATCCTAATTATAGTTAGTATTTAGTTTAGCTACTTTAGTAATTTTATAAATAACTAAACTTAGTTCTTGGAATAGGACATTGATTGTTTTGCGTTGAACTTCTGGACAGGAGGTTTACTTAGTTACGTTCTACATTTAAGACGGATACTTCTTACTTGATTCTATAGCTCTGTTTACCTTTAAATGCATGTTTATTTTATTATCTGAGTAGGATTATTTACCTTAAATTTATTATGCTTGTTTTCCTGTTTGATAATTTTTTTGTGCTTGACCTTTAAGTAAAAATATAAATTTTCAGTTATACAGTCTCAACTCTTGATTTCTGATCTAAAGAGTATCGCTTGCACACGTATACTTTAGAATTATTATAAGACCTATCTAGGGTTTGGTTGCATTAGATATATCCTACCCAATATATTAGTTGCATATTTGATTTTATATTAATTGCATGATGTTGACCTGATTGAGTTTATGTACATTAGTATCATGCACCATATTGCATAGTTGCATACTGACAGCTATCGACTTCCTTGTGGTTAAGCCCGTCGTCAGTTATATAGTGGTCTGTCCACTCAACTACTCAGGGTAGTGGTAGTTGTTAGTTAGTATTTCACTCAACCACTAAGGGTTAGTGGTAGTTGTTGAGTTGTAGCTGACAATGACACCCCTTCGTTATTTACGAGAGTTAGGAAGACCCATGGAGTTAGCCCTTGAAGTATCTTTTCAATGTCAAATCTATGATTCAAACCTCCAAGACTTCTTTGGTATTCTTACGACTCAACTCTATATATTTTTTTTTCCTGTGTGTGGGGTTGTGGGCGGACATATATTGGATTAGATATAATTATTCTGAAGTATAATATAGCGTAATTATATTACCATTATTGGCTAATCAAAATCATATCATGATATCCAAAATATTATAATAAACTTTTATAATTAAAAGTTTTCCTTAATAAAAATCTGATAATTACTTATCATCACTATCAAATACCTTGTCATTTGTACAATACACATACCAATATTAGTCCAACATATATTTTTTTCACTATAATTTATTTGAATTCTCACTTGAGCCGCCAAAGTGATCTTATCAATCCAATTAGATTAAGCTTTAATAAATAAATTTGACCTAATCAATTCCTAATTAGTCAAAATAATTTATTAATCTTATTCTTATCTACTAAAAGAACATGATTGTACTCTTAATCTAATTAAAATTACTGAAGCTTATAATATAATTGATTAATCTAACAACATCAAACATGTTGTATCCCATGGAAGTAGAAATGAGGTCTCTAAGCTATGTACCATGTATGTGTTGTTAATATGACTAGGTTGTTTTGATACGATTGACAAAGAGTTTAAGTTAGGCTTAGATTGTTAATGTAATGTGTTTTCTAGTGTACAAGTGCAGAAACTTGACAAAAAATTACAAGCGGAGGTTAAAGAAATTTAAGTAGGTTAAGGTTAACTAAATACTCAAGGATGGTAAAGTCTGAGAGGTGTTTAACAGATGAAAATTTTCAAGAGGTACTTGGCAGATGGAAAAGCCAAGAGGTCAATGCCAAAGAACAAATGTTATAGGTCATAGTCAATAAATGAGCTTAAACTTGTCTGAACAAATTCAAATACTAAAAGTTTGTTTCAATCAATTACCTAGGTAGTCAACTAAAGACATTTTTCTAATGGAAATATTATTTCTACTTTGGCATGAGTCAACTAAATGAGAATTTAGTTGACTAAAGTACCTTAGACGAACCAAAAGGTCAGACTCAAGAACTCTTTGTTGGAAGGATAAGGTTCAGAACAATAACCATCTAAGTCAACTAAAAAAGGTTGGAGTCACTTAATTATCATCCACTAGTGGATAAGATTATGAACTTGTATAGATTTGAGTCAACAGAACTAAGCTAATGTCAATTAGAAGCATTATCCAATGGTAAATAAAGTTATATAAACTTATCCCAATTGAGTCAACCAGTGCAAATTGGTGAAGGGGATGTGGCTTAAAGAATATGAGTTTGTGTGAAATTGCTTTTCTAATGAAATGAGGGCTCATTCCTTCGCAATTAGTTTCTATTAAAATATTTCAACAGTTGATGTGTTGAGAAAGAAATTCACACATCTTCTGGCATCATCATTAACATCCCTACCATGTGGAAGTTTTAACCCCAAAAGAAGTAGAGAAAAACAGGATTCTCCTAGACAAGCATGAAGGATGTTGTGCACAGCAAAGCATCAGTGCTGGTGGTGCCACAGTCACAAAGAATATAAATGTTTCCAACAGATTTAACTAACTGTCAATTGCTAGATCTGCTGCCCCAGTCACAAACAAACATAACAAACAGATATCATCATCACAGGAAGCAGTTCAGAACAAGAAGATGAAGCACATGAGGGAACAATGAGAGGATTCGAGATCAAAACAAACATGGTGTATACATGGAGCTTGTTATTCCCCAACACTTACTTGTTCATGAGATCAAGAAAAGGTAAGTTTAAGGTTACATGGGAAAAAATCTACAGGTTGAGCCATGCAAATTCAAAAGGGAGTTGTTTAGTTGCGGCGCAAGCGAGTAGGTATTCTTGCTCTTTGACAGCATCTGCTTCCACCAAAAAGGAGATCGCTTTGTCGGCTAGGAGCCGTCAAGCAGCTGTTTTGAAGCGATTTAGGGTTTTATAGGAAGCCGGAGGAGAGCGCCATGAGGAGGACCGCCGCCTGCTCCTCCTCCCCAGTCATGCTCCGCCTCCACCTCTGCCTCTTCTGGATCGTCGATCTCTGGTCCCATAAACCTAACCCTAGCACCTGCAGCTTGAGAGGCACTTTATTCAACTTCTCCACGCCGCCAACGGCAGCGGAGCTCGCCGTGGTCTCTCTCTTCTCCTTCTTCATCGCCGGCGGCGCTCGCCGGTTTTTCCTGTACCGGATCCCGCACGCATTGCAGAGGGACTAATCGAAAATCGATCAATCAGCGCGTCAGGAATGGGGGAGAAGAAGAAAAAGAAGAAGAAGAAGAGGAAGCAAGAACAGATCAAGCGTGAAATCACACCTTGGGACCCGAAGGGCCTGCTCGCCAAAGAGGGGTCGTCGTGGTCCGGCAATACGCGCAGCTCTTGAGCTCGCAGCCGCTGCTGCTCGGATCTACAGATCCCGGACTCTGCGCAACGAATCGAAGCGAGAAACGGATGAATCTTCTCAACACGAACCAAAACACCAAAGAAAAAGGTAAAGAACACGAACAGAGTACCATCTCGGGGCTCGATTCGTCCATCGCCTTCAACATAGTGACCGTGGAGCTCAAACAAGGGGCAAGGTGGCTCAGATCTGATGCTTACTGCAGCTGATTGAGCGCCTGGAAGAAGAAGAAGACGAAGAAGAAGAAGCCCTTCCCCTGACTGTGTAACGTGAGGGAGAAGAAAGCGGATCCGACGGCGGAGTGGAGGGAAACGAAAACAGTGGAGAGGCAAAACAAGAGAGAGAGTGTTTTATAGGCGAGTAAAATAAAATGGTGGACGCTTAAAACATCTTATTTTTATTTTATTTTAAATTAAATGAGAAATATATATAATAGAGTGAAAATTAAAAGGATATTTTTAATTAAATTTTATTAAAAATATTTTTTTAAAAAAATAATAACTATCTTTTTTTCTTTTGAAAATATTCTTATTTAGTAGTACTTAGTATTTCACCCGTGTAAGACGTTATTTTATATAATTAATTATTAAAATTAATAAATATAAGCATTTGAATAATTAATGAAAATAGAGATAAATTAAATTGATTATAGATCGTATAATTGGAAAAAAAATAATTTACAAATTTTGAAAACTTTTTAAAAATTTTAGACTCCTAGAATTTGTAACTCTAAATATAATAAAAAATAGTTCTACTTGAGACATTATTTTTATATATAATCCTACATAGAACTTAATTATATGCTCTATAATTATATAGAATTCAATTGTGGAGTTGATATAAAAACAATTATATAAAACTCTATTATTATTTTTTGCAACAATGATATTTTTTTTATAGTAAATACATGGCCTTCTTTAAGAAAGAGTCTCACTCTTTCGTGATCGGACATTT
Organism: Boesenbergia rotunda; assembly: GCA_024364735.1. Classification (NCBI taxonomy): domain Eukaryota; kingdom Viridiplantae; phylum Streptophyta; class Magnoliopsida; order Zingiberales; family Zingiberaceae; genus Boesenbergia; species Boesenbergia rotunda. The sequence continues at coordinate 197,870 of JAGFNQ010005325.1, forward strand.
TATTATGGAAATTATTTTAAATCCTCATTTATATTTTAAATTTTGTTATAATCGTTATGTTAAAAAAATTCATTCTCACTCTAACATGTAAAATTTTATGAGCAGGAGGCACCGTGATATGGGTTGCTAGAGCTTGTCAGGTAAGTACTGTGCCAACAGGATATCCTCGATTCGGACACGAGTGGTGCCAGTCTGAGCCGACCTGCGCCGACTCTCGTACCACTTTATCAGTATAGTGTCAGGGAGTAGGTATTTGCTCGGAAAATGACAATTCCGGAGTTAGGGTGTCGACCGACCGCTCCGAGTGAAATTTGGCTAGGCAACAAATGTCCTATGGCTTAGAACGGGAAATCATCCGAGTCTTGGGATTAAATGACGGATGTCTAGGATGATGACTAATCACCCTACCACTATATCATAGTCCCGAGGGTGCTAGCTAAGAGTGACTTGAGACTAGACAACTGTAAGTTTTAATGCATTTGTTGTTGAAAAATTGAAAGTATTAATTGGTGTAAGTTGACATGAGGTTGAGAAGAAGAAGTTTTTTGTTAAAATTAATCATAAAATTAGAAAAATCATAAATGATTTTAGTAATAAAAAATCATAAAATTTTATATAGACCTAGTTTCTTGTCATAATCTATTAGGGAACAATAATTTGTAAGAAAATAACTCTATTTTTAAAGAATAATACAAAATTAGAATTTAATGAAATCTTCAACGTTTCAATCTACCCCTTGTATCAATGTCATTTCTGTTACTTGTATCAATGGCCAAGTAATGCTACATTTCAAAAACTATTTCTAAATTATATTTGAAAATAAATTTTTATCATAATCATTGAGACATACTTGTACATAAGTCTCCTTATTACTTTTCAATTTATGATTTCTATAGATGATACTTAGCTTAACTAAATACATCTTGAAGTTAGCCGATCATTCGTAACATCTCACTTATTTTTATGTCTAAATACACACGACAAGTCAATTCCAGATTATTTGTAAAATGATTTTGAAATTCTTCCTCGACTATAATGGTCATGCAAATTTACACTAAGATATTCCGAATTGACACTCCTACCTAGAATATCAATTATTATCATCTTTAGTACTCGGTATGATATAATTTAATAAAAATGACTTACAAATAATCATAAAATGATTAACGACATACAAGCCATGGTCAATTAATAAAATATAAATTCAATCAAATTAACATAAATTAAAAAAAACATTTTTAATCATATGTGTATAAATTTTTAATGTTAGAAGACTTCTAATAATGTGTTAAATTCAATTGGCTTAATTTCTCTAACTTCATTAAAGCATTTTTTTCCACAAATAAGTATATTTCAAACCGGTCGCGAGAGAAAGAATGGAAGAACGGACGGGAGTAAAATTCGGCGGTCACAATGAACCATCACCACTCCTCCCACCCTTAGAAGTCCCAAGAAACATGGAACTATATCAAGCACATTGCTATTTTTAAAATCCTCATGGATTTAACCTCCTCCTCCTTCGCAAACCTCCGCAAGAGCAACCAATTCTCTTCACCCTTTCCTCGAAACATGACGAACTGAGCCATATCGTATTCATTTGCCCACTTAACTCACTTCTTAAGCTACCAAGTTGAATAGTCATGAACTTTGCGCAATCGTTCTTCGCCATCCTCCTCCTCACATTCCTCGCGATCACCGCTCACGGAGAGCAAGAAGTGACCTATGATGGCCGTTCTTTATTCATCAACGGCAAAAGAGATATATTCTTCTCCGGATCAATTCATTACCCGCGAAGCACTCCTGAGGTATGCCATATTACCTTGCATTGCGATACTTGCGAGAGAGAGACCCTTGTTAAACGACTAGTTGATGAAATTATACTTTGTGACTGACTAGATGTGGCCCAATCTGATCAAGTCGGCTAAGGATGGAGGACTGAACGTGATCGAAACCTACACGTTCTGGAACGCCCATGAGCCCGTTTACGGCCAGGTAATTAATTTAATTATCTTAATTAATTAATAATTTTGCTAATTATAATTAATTAAGTAATACTTTGTTTGGATGAAACAACAGTACAATTTCGAAGGGAATGCCGACTTGGTGAAGTTCATCAAGCTGGTGCAATCGGAGGGCATGTATGTGGTTCTCAGGCTGGGCCCCTTCGTACAGGGCGAATGGAATCACGGGTATGGTTTGGTGTAATCAGGGTCGGTCGGTAATTCAATGGCTTTAGATTCTAATTGTTCTTAGTTAAGTTAACTGCAGAGGGCTGCCCTACTGGCTCAGGGAGGTTCCGGACATCACCTTTCGAACAGACAATGAACCTTTCAAGGTAATCGATCCAACCGCGTCGAAAACTCGATATTATTTGACACCGAAATAATACCTCCTGTGTCTTTAATCACGAAAATTACGTACAATAGACCTAATATAATTCTCTTTTAACGGAAATTTTGATTCACGTCTTGCAGAATCATATGGAGAAATTTGTGAAGATGATTGTGCAAAAGCTAGAGGATGAGAAGCTGTTTGCTCCTCAAGGAGGCCCCATCATTCTCGCTCAGGTCTACTAAATGCAATTTAACTGCTTTTTTCTTCTAGTTTCTTTCCTTTGTGTGTTTTTAGAACAATTAAGGGACGACTATCTTGCTCGTCAAAATTTAGCAATGACTACTTTATCAGATCGAGAACGAATACAACAACATAGCACGAGCGCTCCCGGGTTCGACTGAATACGTGAAGTGGGCAGCCAACCTGGCCGTTGGCCTCAACGTCGGCGTTCCCTGGGTGATGTGCAAGCAGAACGATGCCCCTGGCCCCGTGGTAAGTGACCAAGACAGTTTATATGAAGGAGAGCTCTATGAAGGTCTCCTTCCATGTTCGGTTTCTGACCGATGTAAATGTGTTCTTGAATATTTAGATCAACGCGTGCAATGGAAGGAATTGCGGGGATACGTTTATGGGGCCAAACCACCCCACCAAGCCTTCTCTTTGGACCGAGAACTGGACTGCTCAGTGAGTTGGTTCTCATTTGTGTTCTAGTCAGCCCTCTAGAATTTCAATCCAATTCGGCACTTTTATCGCGCCGTGTTGTGTTTCTGAAGTTCCTTTTCGATTCATTCAGGTATAGAGTATTTGGTGATCCGCCATCTCAAAGAGCAGCAGAGGATCTTGCATACTCTGTGGCGCGCTTCTTCTCGAAGAATGGCACACTGGTTAACTACTACATGGTATGTAGCTGATCCCAAATAGTTCAAACATCACTATCGCTTGCCGTTGATGTATGAAAATTGCCGTCGGAAGTGTGTGGCATACTCTTAACTACCTTGCACTTTCATCTTGATTTCAGTATCACGGCGGAACAAACTTTGGAAGGACAGGAGCTTCTTTTGTGATGACCAGATACTACGACGAGGCCCCACTCGATGAATATGGTACGATATCTTAGATTCTAATCTTTCGAACAATTTTGATTGGTATAAGATGGAGCTTTATGGTGATCTAGGCTTGCCCAAGGAGCCTAAAAGGGGTCATCTGAGGGATTTGCATGCTGCATTGAAGCTGTGCAGGAAAGGATTGCTTTGGGGATCTTACTCCTTGCAAAAGTTTGAGACTGGTTTGGAGGTAAAACTACGAAGAGCACAAGATTTATCGATCATCTGAGAGATGTTCGATGAGCATTCTATCCAAACATTTGAACTGACTAGTGTTCAGTGATCGGAACTATCTCACCTTTGAAATGCTCTTGCTCCATTGAAGATATGCCGCCGCCGCCAAGTAACATCAAGTTCTGGACTTTGCAGGCACGGGTTTACGAGATATCAGAGAACAACATCTGTGTTGCCTTCCTCACAAACACAAATACGAAAATTGATGGAACCATAAACTTTAGAGGCACAGACTATGTCCTTCCCCGCCACTCCATCAGCATCCTTCCGGATTGCAAGACTGTAGTATACAATACCCAGCAGGTAATCAGACTACAAACACCACAAACTTTGAACAATTTGAGGAAAATCATTTCCTTTGCGGGTAGTTTGAACACGCCTTTGTCGACTTTTGCAGGTTAATGCTCAGCACAATTCCAGGACATATGATCCTGCCAAGGACGCTAATGCGAACAACAATTGGGAGATGTACCAAGATGTGATACCGACGTCCAAGGGTATTAAGACGAGCGGGCTGATGGAACTGTATAACATGACTAAGGACACCACAGACTACCTTTGGTACACGACAAGGTAAAGTCTTGAGATGCTCATTCTGAAAAACAGCAAATGAAATTGAAGTAATAGCTGCTGCTTCGATTGTTATGTTGGGTTCCTAATGCAGCTTCAAGCTCAACAACGATGACTTGCCTTTCCGACACGATATCCGCCCTGTGATCCAAGTTTCTAGCCTTGGTCATGTCATGCATACCTTTGTCAATGGCGAATACATAGGTATCCTCATGCTTGTGAAACTCACAGTGCCACAAAAAGCATGAAACTTCTTCCTGTCTGAGGATCATAAACTCAGCACAATCATTTCAGGATCTGCTCATGGAACCAAGATCGAGAAGAGTTTCGTCTTCCAGAAACCCGCGGATCTGAAATCCGGAGGCAATCGCATTGCTATACTGGGAGCGACAGTGGGAATGCCGGTAAAATGAAACCTCAGTAAATTCTTTATTAACAATAGTAAGAACTCCTACAATTGTTCTACAAACTTGAGTAACCATTACTCAGGATAGCGGAGCATACCTGGAACATAGAGTTTCTGGTGTGCATAGCGTAGTCATCCAAGGCCTCAATGCCGGCACGCTGGACCTGTCACAAGCAATATGGAAGCACCAGGTTAGTAATTCATTTCTTCATGTCGAGTAACTGTCTAAATGGATTTAAGTGAGTTTGTTGTTTTTGTTTCTTATCAGGTGGGACTAACCGGAGAGGCATTAGGCATTTTCCAAGAGGAAAAGCTAAACAAGGTCAAGTGGGTGCAAGCAAAGAGTGGGACTCCAATTACATGGTACAAGGTAAGGAGATACCAGTTCTTTTCATTTTGAAGATTTAAAAGCATCAAAGATGGTGGCGGGAACAGGTTAATTTGTCACTTTCTTCTCAGAGATACTTTGATGCTCCCTCTGGAACCGACCCGGTGGCTTTGGACTTGAGCGCTATGGGCAAAGGCATGGTGTGGATCAACGGCCAAGGCATCGGACGTTATTGGGTCAACTACCTCAGTCCTCTTGGAAAACCTTCTCAACATATGTAAGTGAACATATGCCTCAGTTTATTTCAACCCTTGTTCATCTCAATGATTTCACCATTGATGATGTGTGGTTTAGGTACCATGTGCCGCGGTCTTTCTTGAAGCCAAAGGGCAACTTGATGGTGGTGCTGGAGGAGCAAGGAGGGAATCCTGAGGACATCATGGTGATGATAGTGAAACGGGACAACATTTGCACTGTTGTGTCCAAGAACTATCCCGCGCCAATCGACTCGTGGTCGAGGGAGGACAACGAGATCAAAAGTGCTGCCAACAGCGACAAACCAGAGGCAAACTTGCAGTGTGGGGAGAAGAAAGTGATCCGTTCCATCGTCTTCGCGAGCTACGGCGACCCCGACGGCGCCTGCGGCAACTTCACCGTTGGCAACTGCCACTCGCCCAACGTCAAGAAAGTGGTGGAGCAGGTATGTCTTGTTGCCTAGACCAGCAATCACATATTATGCTGCATTCTTTAACACCGATTTGCATTGCCTCTTGTGCACAGGCGTGCTTGGGGAAACCGTCGTGTGCACTGCCGGTGTCAGCTGAGGCCTACGGCGTAGACGCTGCATGTCCAGGGTCAACCAACACACTCATAGTCCAAGCCAAGTGTGCCAAAAAGAGCAAGGCATAGACTTGTTGTCCTTGTCCTGCTTTTTTTGTTTTGATTTAAATTTGTGAACAATGAGATCATGGAATTATTTAATGGAATCAAATTTGATTTATTGTTAACTAACAACAAGAAATGTCATCTCTGCCAATGAGTCTAAAATTTTTGCTAAAGGCTTTGCTATCCCAACACACTAGTGTGGTTTATCTATCTATACCATGAAGAGTTGGATCTTCCTTCAAAGAGAGAGCTAATTAAAGGATTTGGGGTTTAAGACACTAGCTCAGTATGGAGGTAGTAACAAACTAAATTGCATATCCTAGACACAAGTGGAGATCACATTTGAAATCATTATACTTAACCATTCATGAACTTGCCCAAGAACAAACAATTTGATACAGTTTGTAAAATTCAGAGCTATCTAAACAATAACTTATGAAAAGGATTTATTTTTTCAAGAAAGATATGACCATTGGATGGAGGTTTACACTGTGGATAGTTAGGTATTATCTTCTTTTATGGATGAAGAAGAACTTCAAATTATTATTGGAGGGTACTTGTGACTTCCAGAAGTAAGGAACAATCTATAATTGTGATAAAGGTTGGTCTTCAAAAATTAGCTTGTGGCATATGTGAACAGATATGGCTAGGGAAGCTTCTCAATGAAGTAAAAAATCTCTAGCAACTCATCTATGAAAGAATATCGAATAACAAAGCAATTGTAAAAAACTCTAGCAACTATTCTCTGAAGGAACATTGAATAACAAAGCAATTGTAAGTATAGCTAACAATCCTCCTCTTCACGACATTTACAAACCATGTAAAGTTTGATATAGTGTATGCACGACATGTATTGGTAGAAGGGAGGAAAAAGAAATCACTAATATTTCGATAAAGAATTTGTATTTGAGGATTTCGTGAGTAAGATAAGAATAATCAACATATATGCTTAGCTGAGTATAGAGACTTCATACTTGGGAAGATTGAAGTCGATGTCAACTATCACTCTTGTTTAGCAATAATTTTAGCTCCTTGATTGAAGATCAATTGGTCTTCCATATGTAATGAATGCTCGGGGCTTATGTCCTTCAAATTATCTACCAAGCCTATAAAATTAAACCTCACATAAAGAGGAAATATTTGCGGAATTGTAAATTTCTTAACTTTCTTCTCTCAAAAGAGAGGAGGGTATATTTTCCATCGCACACCTCTACCTTTTCGATTTCCACTTTAATATATACGCTACCCTTTTCGATTTCCACTTTAATATATACGACTCTTCTGACTAAAAAATATAATTGTCATTTTCGAACATACTCATAATTTTCTCTTATTTTATGAATTATTAGAGTTACACCTTGTCTCTTATTTTATGAATTATTAAAGTAACACTTAATTGCTCTTAAATATATTTTACACTTTCTATTATAACATGTATCTTATTGTTTTCATCTCTACTATATTTATTTTACTTTTTGAATATGTTAGCAATATTAGATGTAGTAAGGTAATTGTTAAAAAGGAGATGACGAATTTGTAAGATAAGTCTAGTTGTCTACGGAAGAGTTCATCATATGCCAAGTTTCCTCCCACCTAATAAACTTCCAGCATTACCACAGAGTAGTTGACTTTAAATCCATGTGATAGTCTTAATGTGCCTGGTAAGAAACAATAATAATAAAATAGTAAAATTTATATCTCAGACATCCATGACTGGGAGAGGAAATCAAGAGATACAGCAAAAACACAAGGTTTTAAGGTTGAAAATTCAGAATATAATTGTATCATTATTCCATGAGTTGACCCTGACATTACTACAACAATAACTTCTCAAACTTAATCAGGCGTCCAAAGGATAGTTAAGACTAAGAAAACAAAAGAAACATCAAACATGCAGATAATATATTACACACATGAACTAACAACTGTTTATAATTTGCATTCTTTTGTAAATGCTTACACACAATCTTAAATAGAGGGTTGATCCTATACAGGCCTACAAATATTGCCAAATACATCATTAAATTCAACTTGGTTCCATGCAGAAATGCTGATTATGCAAACAAGATACTATATTTATAGCATTATTGTTCATCTTTTTGTCAGGAGATGATGGGATATCAAAGAAAGAAGAAAACAAGAGAGTTATTTCCCTCAAAACCTTCTATAGTCCTTGCCAATATCTTAGAATCTTAAGGACGCAATCAGTATATCCTAGTCTTCTTTATCTGTCTGATATGTATCTTGTAATTAAAAGTGTATTCTTGTTTTGATGTCTATACATGAAATACAAAGTTCATTTTCCAATAATTTTCTATGCAACAACATCAACTAGTTACAGTTTTAGGGTATTTCGATATCATACCCTCTTCAGACAAAACCATGCAAGACGTATGCGAATAATGTTGGGCTTTGCGGATCACTCTACTAACATAGTACCGTGTTTGATTAGTCATTGAGGTTGCTGAAGGCCACAACATTGGTAAGACTGGTCCAAACGACGATCCATCACCATTTGTGACAGTGACTTTATCCATTGGTTGCATGGTCTATTGGCACGACAAAGATGCAATTTTGTTTAGTCCATTCTTCATTACACAGATGAAATATTGTGTATATAACACAAATATAGTCCGCAAGTATAATATCAAGATGAGGAGCATGAATCTACATTTATTCTGAATATATGTATGCCTTTCTATGGTAGTTTACTCAACCATATGCAATTCTTAAATAACTTAGTAGACCACAAATTCATAGTGTATAAGCCAGCAATTAATACTAGAAATAGACTATCAGTGATTCGGAAATATGACTACAAACAACTGTACTAGAGGTAATAAATACATCAAGTGAAACATTAGAGAAAACAAAAAACAAACCACTATTGCACATGACTTATTAAGCAAGAACCTTGTAGAAGAAAAACAAAAAAAAACCACCAATTATTCACTAAAGGACCTGATTAATTCCCTATCCACATTGCATATGAAACTTGTGACGGATGCCAGATTGTGCTCCAAAAGCTCAAGATAGGAAGTTTATCATGTGGGTACTCGACAATGGTGATCTTGCTTGCTGAAGAATTGTCAACATAAAGCTTTCAAAATCTTGCTATTCGGGGAGCACTGTGATGCCTTGATCTTTCTGCATTTCCATGCCGTTGAAATCTGCATTGACGCTCCGCCTCCAGGAGACACTTCTGCATCATCTGAAGACATATTACTTCCTGCAGAATCTAAATCTGATTCTTTTGTGAAAGAAGAAAGGTTTTCAGAGAGTGTCAATTTTTTCATCTCTACTCGTTCTCTAATGTTGCATTGACTCAAAGATAATTTCTTTTGTCGGATTCTCACTTTCCCACTACCACCTACTGATCTGATCATAGATTCATTTTCTTGTTTTTTTGTGTGCTGATCAGATTCTTCCTCATCAACTTTGCCAATTTCACAACAGATAGTAATTTTCCCTTCTGAATTGCTACTTTTCATCAGATTCTCTGGATAGAAAACATGTGAATTCTCATTGCAGACATCTCCATTGTATCCAACTGCTTTCCCAGCGCATTTTTCCTTATGGTTTAAGATTCTAGGTGAGCTATTCATTGTGTGATGACGTTTTCTGGCTATTTCTTTGTTTGCTTCTTGGCTCCCAGAAGGATGGTTAGTCTTATACAGGAGCTTTATTGGGATCTGCTTCTTCCTCAATTTGCCTTTGGTCAAACAGCCATTTTTGGATTTTTTGTTCGTCGTAGTGGAATCCAGAAACAGCAGTGCATTCTTTGCATCAGCTTTGGCCTTCGTGGCTGCAGCTGCTTTCTCAATTGCAATGTTTCTTGCTGCCACAGCAATCTCATTTGCAGCCAAAGCTACTGACTTGGAAACCTCTATAATTTTTTCTGGAGTCGAAACTGAGGAATTAATAACATCTCGAAGACGGGCACCAAGATCACCTGAAAGAAAAGGAACTGGTGGCAGGAAATCAGATTCCAGGTTCTCCCTCCTTAGTTCAGCAAGCAGACGCTTACGAGGAGGCAAGTAATTATCAGCATTGAATGATTCCATCCAAATAACCCTTAGTTCAATCTCGATACTGCATCACAATCCAATATTGATCAATAAATCTCGTGAATTGGAACCTTTCTGAAAATTTCGATCTCTAAAAGCCACCCATTGAATCGGATACGCCAATCACAGAAATCCACCTACGAACAGGAACAAGCATAAGGTATACAATGAGCATCTAATTGGAGGTTACAATTCAAAGTAGATCTTTTCATTTTACTCACAAATTAGGCTCATGCCCGAAAATTTCAGATGAAAACAATCTATTTCTACTACAATTCATTCATCATAAGCAATTAAAAGGCAAGAAGGCATTCGACAAGATCCATCGATCGCAGTTTCAGGTAAGGACTATGCCAGAACTGCTAAATTACAGATCGTACCCAAAGTGGTGCCCCGATGATTCTGTGGAACAATTGACATAGCTACCTGGTTTCACGGAAGGGGTGATTAGGGTTTTCCGCACGGGATATTCCGGCAGAGAGCTACGAACAAAGATGAAAGTTTTGCCCAAAACCCATGAGAGATAGAGAGAGAGAGAGAGGACGAGGAGAGAAGAAGATTATATGTGAATTATACAATATCACATTTTTTTTAAAAATTAAAATTATTTTATTGATTTTTAGGAAATAAAAAAAAGAGCATCTTATTGATTTTTTCCAAATTATAAAGAATTAGTAACATATGTATAATTATACAGTTTGCATTTAATATATTATTTTATTTTTATCTCACGTCTATATCGCCTATCTAAATGCTGAATTTATTCCCGAGATTAGGGCTGTAATCGAATCGAGCCGAGTCGAATATTTGAGAGTTTAAGTTTAGTTCATTTATTATCGAGCTGAGCTCGAGCTTGATTTATTGAATATAATGATGGCTCGCGAGCATATTCGAGCCTAATCGAGCCCTAAACGAACTTACCAAATATAAATTATTAATTAAATTATTCATCAATTTATTGAAAAATAATAAAGTATAATTCTAAAAAATATAAATATTTATTAAAATCTATGATTTTATCATACAATTGAGTTTATTGAATATTTTATATTTATTAATATGAAGTGTCAAATTATATATTTAATTTTAAATATTAATTTATATTTTACGAATAGCCACGAGCTATTAAGCATGTTCATGAGCTAACGAGCCGAATACTGCTGAGTTTGAGTTTGGTTCGTTAATATTAACGAACTTTATTAAACGAGCTTCTATCGAATCGAGCTCCGAATATTTCACGAGCGGCTTGATTCATTTACAGCCCTACCCGAGATTATGATGCAGGGAAAGCATGACTAATTATTTTTTAAATATTTACGATTTGATCTCAAACTATGACGAATTTTTCAAAAAAAAAATTCTCCAAATGAGTACACAACCGTGAGATATTGGACTTCTGGATCGTCCGATACAAACACTTTTCAATTTATCTTGACGACTAGTGACAAACTTTTGTAGGATTAAACTAGCTGTTTAAAGTTCAACATTACCAAATCTGAATAACCATTTTATCTAAATTTTGAATGGGTAGTAACACATTGCAATAGCTATGAATTTCATAATTATTATAAAATTATAGTTGTTACCGAAATATTTTTAAACCAATTAAGTATATAGGTAATAATTATGATTTTTATTATACTGAGTTACAGGTAGAGTGGGACATCCTAGATAAGAAATCAATGGTATATTTATGATTAAAAGAAGACTTATTGGCTTTTTGCTTTTTCTTTGCCATGTAGCTATTTTGTTTAAACTCTTAAGAAAATTACACAAACTTTCCTTTCGCTAAGATATTGCCAAAAATATGAAGGTGTGGATATGGATAAAAAAAACAAAGATTATCTAGTGAATCCTTGAGCATATAGATGTGAAGTTGCCTCTCTTGGATTCGAATGCCAATTATTTGTCTTCGCGTTTGTCTTCTCGCTAATAGTGAGATAGAAATTATCCTCCAATTCACGACTAGCCATATCAGTCGATATAATTATCATATCTTCTATATTGTAAATCAGCCTCGGGTAATGATGCAATAATATTAGGATGTCTTCTCAATTTTTCAGGAAAAATTAAATTTTAATCTCGATAAATTAATAAATAAATTTCTTTTTCTGATTTATTCAGATAATCAGTCAAAAAATTTTATAGGATCGAATCGATCATTTCAAAATTAATCGATAAAAATTAAATATCTGATATATTAAAATGCATCCAAGTTAATCCCGTGGGACACAACAGAAAGTAAATTAGCACTATAATAAAGAAACCAAACCAAATAATATCAGAGATTATGTAGTACATGATTTCCCTAAATTACTAGGTATTGGATTTTATGCACATTAGTCCATTATTTTTTACCTCTTCGGTAAAACATTAGAGATGAACAAACCTCTCATAGATTTAGCAAAAACTAAGTAATAGAATAGTGAAAGCTCTTGAGGTAGAAATATCTGGGTGTAAGCTTTGCACTTGATTGATATCTTATATCACAATCCCTTAAACCCTTTTCACTTTGAATCTTATCGTAATTTGACAATCATCAACCACTGCAACCATTAGATCCCTCACCGCCTGCTACCTGGTCCAACATTTTTATTATTCAAAATGTCATTGAAATTTCCATCTTCAACTCCATTTAAACTAGTTGATTGATGTGTTTTATTTTATTCAATTTGTCCAAATTCTAAAGTACAAACCCTTTATACATGCGGAGTATGATTTTCTCAGCTACCAATTGATTAGATCTCAACACTAGTTGACCAATCCCCTAACTTTGTTTTTCTCAACTATAAACCCTTTATACACACAGAGTATGAATGCATCTAACTTAGCACATTCTTACCATTTCCTTACCTCCTCAATGGTGTTCTATCTACAATTCTCTAACAAATGTGGTTCAATAAAAAGCTAGAAAACAACTCTCATTTCCATATGTCATCTTTATTTATCATGTCATTGAGTCTGGTATCACTTGTGTCGACAAATATTAAACAAGCCATTTTCTCTATCAACTAAAAGCTACTATCAAACCGACAACCATTCCCAAAACTTATCTTTGCACCAATACAAATCTTTCACATGATACCATCCTGAAAGAAAGACTATTCTTGTAGAGATCTGGCTAAAATGTCCACACATGAAGCTCTAAAATTTCGAATGGGTCTATGCTATTTAGCCCACAAGCTTGCAATCCATAGTGAATCATCTTCACGAAGAATCTCATTGTATCCTTCCGTTCCGGGCTTTATTCAAGTAAGCAAGAAGAGTAGCTAAGAATAGAATCAGTCAAACTGAATTTGGAGAAACTATTTGGAATCACCAATACAAGGAGTTGGTCAAGATCAGTTCCGGCAAGTAAACAAGAGAATAGAAGTGGCGGTTATCTTTGGGCTTCCGATGCGAACACTTGGGGAAAATGATGTGAAGAAATGCCCTGCCACGCTATCCTATGGAAGCCTAGCTTTATAATTTGAGACGTGGGGTTGATTTAGAATCAAATTACTTGTCGTAGCTCTCCAGTATCTAGGGCCAACTTCCGGTGCTTGGATAAGATACAAGGCACTGCGACTTGTTTAATTTTTGAAACAATGTCGCCCTCCTTGGATGGTTCAAGCTCCTTCACTGCATTGAGTACCGTTTGGAGAATTTGGAGTGTATCGCCATGACTGACAACAAGGACTGTGAACCTGCAGAATTAAGATGGAAAAAGTTCGGGCAAAGCTTACTTTGCTAGAAAGGAAAAATCATAAACTTACAAAAAAGATTGATATTAATGCAACGATGCAGAAAACAAGGGAAGGAAAAAAAATAAGGATCACGAGCTCATAAGAAATGTATTGAACACGTCGGGCATTGGGCATCTGATCCCACCTCATTCATAGAAAGGAGAATGTCGGAAAATTGCTTCACTGTTGTCGATCGATTCAGTTCTACCTAAACAGTCTGAAATTCCAACAATTATTCTGTGGAAAAACATGAGCATGAAATAGAGCATAAACTTATGGGATTTAACGGATGGGATTAATCAATCAATCAATCTCAACTTATCGGATGCAAACATGCATAATATCAATAGGGCTCAAAGGGGGGAAAACACACAATATCGTTGCTGCTGAAAAAGCGACGATAAGATGAAGAAGAGTTAACATCACCCATTCCATCAATGTATCAAGCGTATGCAACTTTTGTGGAAAAATTTTATGGAAAATGATTGGGAACATGAAAAACTCAACGTGAATCCAACATGAAACCCAATTGCACCGATCCTCGACGGGTTCACCCGTCCCCTCAGGTTATAGTTTTGTTCGGGGCGGCGGCCGGAGGCCGCCGCCACTGTCCGAGCGACAATCGGACGTGTATATAAAAAGTGTCACGTCATTCACGTTGAGTTTCACGCTAAAATTTCACGTTCTCTATCATTGCTCAAATTTTATATAAGGTTCTTAAGGATTTTGGATGCCGAAGCAAAGTTTTTTCACAAGCATCCCTATAGAGAAATGGCAATACCTTTGACCCTAGTCTAATGACAAGCAACAAACTGTCAAGGGATGATCGCCGATAGCCAACCAACAAGGCGATCGGTCACCAATAGGTGAAGAAAAGGATAAGGGCGGTCACCCTTTTGGAGAAAAGAAATATTGCACTGTGTATGTTCAATTACGTACCCCTGAAGCTCAGCTTCTATTGCTGCCAGACCAAGTGCAATTCGGGAGGCAACATCTGCAACACTTTCTCCACCTTCAGGTGGCATGAAAGGATCCTTCTCATCTAGTGCCCATATCTCTGAATACTGCCAATTATTAATAGAACAGCTAATTGTTAGGACAACATCTAGTAGAGTAGTAAGATCTATGGTACTTCTATATTGTTGCCATAGTAAATGACATAATAATTGATAATAAAATTAGAAGTTGACGCTCTAATTAAATTGTAGATATCTAAAAGTTCATATACATTATAGTTCTTCAAGTATTCCATCATTTTGCCCACGTACTAGCCACAACATCCGGGTTAGTAGCCCCCCTGATTTACCTCCTCCGTGTTAGCCTTAGGACGGGTTGGCGGGGGCGCTGGGGGCGAGCGAATCGCCTTTTGCCACCAAGTATTCCATCATTTTGCATAGTAATGAGATGACGCTGATCCAAATGTGTAGTAAAATTCTTCGAAATTGGTTTCTATATGACATCATATCTAATGTGCTTTCCCAGTTATAATTACACCCCTGGGGCTATGGTGCAGCAGTAGGCCGACTAGTCATCTTCCCAAGCATTCGTGGTTCGATTCCCAGCTACAGCGTATTTTGTAGGAATTTTCCTTCCAAATGGGGCGCGAACCCTAGGACTTTGGGCTACTAGACCATCCGCCACGAGCACTTCCCGATTTACCCTAGTAGCCGGTGAGAATCTTCTGTGGGACCGGGCCGGTCACCCCAGGTTTGCCTGTTACCTAGCTTATCATTTTTTTTTTCACCCCAGTTATAATTACTATGAACTATTATCAGTTACTAAGGGCTTTGGTGTTGCACAATCAAGTCCATGATTCACAGTTTTTTGGGGTTTATCTCTTCCTTTATTCTAAAATATTATCTAAAATTTTCCAAAATAGTTTTTTTTTCTGTGCACTAGCAATGTATTTCATAAAGTATACTTACTGCAGACAGTAAACATTCACAGACACATTTTCTAAGCTTACAGGCTAATTTCCAATTGGACACAGTGATTTTAATCCAAAATATATCCATCGCTTTCAGTTTAGAGGACATGTTTAATCCAGGACTTACTTTTTCATGTGAATGGAGCTCAAACAACGGTCCAAAATAGCGCTCTCGAAATTCAATCAGTGCCTACAAAATAAGATAGGTAAAAATGTCAGCATTTCCAACAGAAAATACAAGGATAACTGCTAAAGTGCTAATAAATTACAACTTCACCAAATAAAGCAGGCAAATAGTAAGAGTATGATTCAGAAATTTTATTGTTATGTATCTAGCAAGGAGCATCAATATCTGTATAATGAGTTAGACAGGAATTAGGAGAATATGACTAAAAATAGGCCAGTAAAAGTTAATCAGCATTGCTTTGACTCTTTGAATATTTGATCATTTTTACCAGGTTAGTTGTAAGAGGGTAGAAATTATCAAATCCTCGACTCTACATCAAAGCATGGGGATTTCAACAAGGAGCATCAAATGCTACTAGAACCATGTCAAAGAGCATTCATTTGTAATGACCTCAAGATGGAAGATCTAACACGTGAGAGCAACATGGGAAAGAGAGTAGTATTAGTCTATTCTCCACAGACGAGCTAAGAATCTGTTACTTGTATATGACAGACACAAGGTACTCCGTGGACATCAATACAGCATTGATCAAGCCAACAATCATAGTTGGGCACTGTTGAGGCAATCTATGGTCCGGAGTGACCAAGTGTTTTGATGTTTGTGCAAAGGGTTTAAGTTAGGTTTACCTTTGTGTTATTATATGTGTATGTTGAGTGTGCAGGTTGTACAGGTACACATATGGACTTGACTGGACGGCCTCAGTACGGTGAAGGGTGGCATGGAGACAAGCTGGAGGCTTGTGTGCACCCGAGGGACCTTGGAAAGCAGGGACGATGAGCTGATGGGCGCGGACTTCGAGGCGTACGTGAAGGGTGGCATGGAGGCAAGCTGGAGGCTTGCGTGCGCATCCGAGGGACGAGGGCCGAAGATGAAGAGGGCGCGAAGGCAACAGTCGAGGCTGCGGAAGAGGAGTCAGTCGAGTCGTGAGGGTACGAGTGCTGTGTGATTGTACTCGGGAAAGTCCTTGGGTTCGAGTGCGGAGTGGAATGTACTCGGGAAGGGAAAGCCTAGGTGAGTGAGTAGGGGGCAGTCGACTGATAAAACTCACAGAAGGGTTCTAGCCTGGGACCAGTCGACTGCCCTGGGGGCAGTCGACTGGTAGGTGGCTGGTGAGTTGGCTGAGAATTCGAACGTTGGGGTGCAACGGTCGAATTTCAGTGGCACCAGTCGACTGCCCTTGGGGCAGTCGACTGGTAGCGAGAAATCAGCCCCGAGTTCTATTTAAAGAGGACTTCGTGGTGGCTGAGTTTCTTGACGAAACTCGCTTGGGTAAAGCATGTTAGTAGTCTTTTGTGCCCAAATAGTGTCCGAGGTGTTGTGGCGAGGTTTCTCCACTCACAAGGAGCGACGCGGGCTAGCCGGAGGTTATCCGGGGAGTGATCCACCTACGGATTCTTGGATTAGTCACCTGGCCGAGGTGGATACCAAGTAAAACCTGGTTTGTTAGCATTGTTCTTATTGTTAGTTTTATTTTTGTTTGTATTTCCGCTGCGCAAACTAACAACGTAGGTGAAAAGAATCGAAGATACGCTATTCACCCCCCCCCCCTCTAGCGGACGTATTCGATCCTAACAATTGGTATCAGAGCGAGGACCGCTCTGGATCGGACTAACCGCCGAGGAAGCACACGCTAGAGGAAGAAGAACAATAGAAGACAAACTAGGGGATGACATCTACACTCCACCTCCCTACGACAATGAAGATTTCGGATATTGGAGGATGCGCATGAAGACGTGGTTTGACATGGATTGGGAGTGTATGATAGTAATAGAAGAGCCCTTCGAAGTTCCAAAAGACAAGCACGAAAAGAAGCTTCGTCCTAGATGTTGGACTCAAGAGCAACAAGCTTATTCTAGGGCAAACGAGAAGGTAATTAGTACATTGATTAATATTTTGCCTAACCATGTTTTAAGTAGTGTAGGGGTATATAAAGATGCATGTGATCTATGGAAAAAGATAGAAGAAATCCATAAAAACCCTACACAAGTTCAAGAGCCCGAGGAGATAAGTCAAATGACTCAAGAAGAAGAAAAAGGATAAGAATTATCAACATCATCAAGTGAGGTGGAAGAATTGAGTGAAAGGTCATCCACCTCATCAAAAGAAGAAGATGAAGTGTCGACTTCAAGAATTGAGGGGGAGGAGAGACCCTCAACCATGCCGGAACAAGAGGAAGCATCTACATCATCCAAGGTTGAAGAAGTCAACCTAGCCTCCACCTCCACCAAAGCCAAGAAGAAGGAACACATCATGTGCTTTGGGTGTAACGAAAAGGGGCACTACAAGGACAAATGCCCAAAAGGTAAGGAGGTAAAATCTAAACCCGAGTCCATTCGATTTAAATCTAACTTGGGTTGTAGGATTGGAGGAGCCCAAGAAAAGAAAAAGGAGATTAGATGCTTCACGTGTGGTGAGCTAGGGCACTACCACACCAAGTGCCCAAAGAGTGGAGAGCTCAAGAAGATGGAGCACTTGAGGAGATGGGAGAAAGAGCAAAGGAAGAAGAGAATTTCACAACAAGGAGGAACTCCAAGGGTAAGGGAGGTAATTCGTAACCCTAGGTCAAAATGCAATTTAAATTCAAGATCCTCCTTGCATGATAGAAATAGAATTCACCATTCATCCATGCATGCTAATATTAATGAAAATTGTCTGATGGTGCATAATTTTGGATTTAGATACAATGATAGGACTAGGGCTAACAAGATAGATCATAACCCTATAAAGAGCATGCATCATAAATTCAAGACCTCTAGACCTAAGGATCGAGACACTAGTTCCAAGAAGGGGAGGAATGTGCCTAGGAACATAGGTAGGTCTAGGAATGTCCAAAGTGGGCATATGAACTCAAAGGTTCAAAACTTAGAAAGGGAAAATCAAGCCTTAAGGGCAAGGCTTGATACTTTAGAAATGGCCCTAGAAAGATTCACGATTGGGTCAAAGGGTCTAGACATGGTGTTAGGTGGTTTAAACCGCACCAATGATAGATCGGGGTTGGGATACCAATCTAAGAACTCTCATGCCAAGGGAAAGAGATATGCTAGGGTAGCATATGATTATGGCAAGAAGGGGGAGTCCAAAAATGCAAGGGAATGTCATTTAAAGGGAAGAAAAAGGTCTTAACTAAGGACAAGGGGTCCAAGGTTAAGAGTGTCAAGTTTGTAGGCCAAGAGTCACCGGCGGAACACCGATGTGGCCTAGTGATGGTTGAGTCACCTAGGGAGGTGGCTAGGGCTAAGAGCTCAAGGGGGAGCTCTAGGAGCCTTTGGGATATATGGTGAATGGACTTTGGGAGAGGTGCTCCTAAAGGTCTAGATGGACCATGGAGTGTGCCAAAAGAATTGGAGACGGACTTGAGTATCAATTCTTAGGTTTTGGCACGGTGTTGTTATGTTTCATGCATGAAAAGATGACGTTGGGGTCATATAGCATGAAGGTTGGTTTTTGATATATAAATGTCATGTAAATCAATGCTAGGGATGCATTGTGGGTTGGCATGGGCAGAGATATCAAGAGAAAACCAAAACTAGGACTTTAGATCAAGAGTTTATTGAACTTTTTTGCTAGTTTTGGGTTTTATATCAAACTTGGGAATGGTGATAGATACATTTTGGAATGTATTTTTCCCAAGTAGGTATGGGTACCACAAACCTCTCTACAAAATTTGGGAATTTTTGGATATTTGTGGAATTTTTGGCGCATTTCTGAATTTCGTCAGAAATGCTGAAATTTCAGACTTTCAGAGTATCAGTCGACTGACAGGGGGCAGTCGACTGATCAATGCTGAGTTTTGTATCAGCAGCTGGTTTGGGGTCCAAATGATGAAAAACAAGTATATGGGGGGCTAGTACACATTATTTATGATCATTGGGGATTGAAAGAACCAATAATTGGGATATTGTTGGGTTCTTTTTGATGTTAGGAAAAGGGGGAGAAGTGTTGGGTTTAAGTTGGAAAACCAAACACTCCTTTGCTAGAAACACTAGGTTTAGGGGGAGCTACGATTAAGGGGGAGCATGGTTGCTCCATTCTTGGCGTAAGGGGAACTTTGGAGAGGTTCTTAAAAAGCCTTTGTAAGTCCAATGTAGGGGGAGCTTGTGAGAAGCTTTAAAAAGCTCGGGTTGGTGAAAAATCCTAACTTGGAGGGTTAGGCGTGGAAATTCCTAACTTGGAGGGTTAGGTGTGAAAAAGTCCTAACTTAGAGTTAGGTGTGGGGAGCCTTAGGATAGGTTTTAAAAAGCCCGTTTCGAAAATTCCTAACTTAGAGGGTTAGGTGTAGGATGCCTGGGATAGGATCCATCCATGCATTGCATATGCATTACTTTTGCTATTGACTACTATCTTGCTTTCCCTAACTTAAACGTATTGCCAAACATAAAAAAGGGGAGATTGTTGAGGCAATCTATGGTCCGGAGTGGCCAAGTGTTTTGATGTTTGTGCAAAGGATTTAAGTTAAGTTTACCCTTGTGTTCTTATATGTGTATGTTGAGTGTGCAGGTTGTACAGGTACACATATGGACTTGACTGGACGGCCTCAGTACGGTGAAGGGTGGCATGGAGACAAGCTGGAGGCTTGTGTGCACCCGAGGGACCTTGGAAAGCAGGGACGATGAGCTGATGGGCGCGGACTTCGAGGCGTACGTGAAGGGTGGCATGGAGGCAAGCTGGAGGCTTGCGTGCGCATCCGAGGGACGAGGGCCGAAGATGAAGAGGGCGCGAAGACAACAGTCGAGGCTGCGGAAGAGGAGTCAGTCGAGTCGTGAGGGTACGAGTGCTGTGTGATTGTACTCGAAAAAGTCCTTGGGTTCGAGTGCGGAGTGGAATGTACTCGGGAAGGGAAACCCTAGGTGAGTGAGTAGGGCAGTCGACTGCCCTTGGGGCAGTCGACTGATAAAACTCACAGAAGAGTTCTAGCCTGGGACCAGCCGACTGCCCTGGGGGCAGTCGACTGGTAGATGGCTGGCGAGTTGGCTGAGAATTCGAACGTTGGGGGTGCAACGGTCGAATTTCAGTGGCACCAGACTGGTAGCGAGAAATCAACCACGAGTCCTATTTAAAGAGGACTTCGTGGTGGCTGAGTTTCTTGACGAAACTCGCTTGGGTAAAGCGTATTAGTAGTCTTTTGTGCCCAGATAGTGTCCGAGGTGTTGTGGCGAGGTTTCTCCACCCACAAGGAGCGACGCGGGCTAGCCGGAGGTTATTCGGGGAGTGATCCACCGACGGATTCTTGGATTAGTCACCCGGCCGGGGTGGATACCAAGTAAAACCTGATTTGTTAGCATTGTTCTTATTGTTAGTTTTATTTTTGTTTGTATTTCCGCTGCGCAAACTAACAACGTAGGTGAAAAGAATCGAAGATACGCTATTCACCCCCCCCCCCCCCCCCCCTCTAGCGGACGTATTCGATCCTAACAGGCACTAGGAGTCCTTAAATATTGATTAGAGCAAGCATTTGGAATGTGGTTTTCAGACATTTAATTTGATTGAGGCAAAGAAGGATAAATTTATCAATGTTGTTTCCTCATGAGTATATGTATTATTACTGTTAGGAAATAATGAACCTTGTCGATTTCAAGAGATGAGCCTATAATTATGATTCATGTGAGATTAGGATAAGACGAATGTTTTATGTTTATCATAAATATGGGTATCACATATGGCTTCAACTCTTTAGAATATACAAATTGATTTCAGTTGAAATGACTTACTTTACATTGAGAACTCTCAAATGATATGCCTAAGACATTAGCAACTGTTTTAGCAGTATCGGTAGTTCGCGAAAATGGAGAATAGCATATTTGAACATTTTTTAGCAGGATATTCTTCTCCTTAACTTCCTGCATGAAAAAACAAAGTATTCACAGAACAAGAATATTGTTACGTGAAAAGTAAGAAGTAAAATTAAAGCCAACAATCAATCAATGCGACAGAATTAGTAACATTTGTTAAAGCAGGTTTGACACCAAAAACCATTGAGACCTCCAAGAAAGGGGACTCAAAAGAATGAGATAACAAAAAGCACCAGTAGCTCCATAGCTGATAGATATAAAAGAAAAAGGGGTGCTACTTAATGATTTGGAGCAGGAACGTACATTCCCTTCATGTATGTGCATATGTACAGGAAATCTGTAGAACCTTATATGGAGCCTTCATCCGTAACCATTCATTCCTTTCATGTTATGGATCTCATATACAGCCAGTGTTTATCATCAAATCGAGGGAGTTTTAAATGTATGGATGAGATCCACAGCATGGAAAGGATGAATGATTACAGATGGACAGCTGGACAGAGGAAGGATCAACAGAGATATTTCTTTTTGTGTTGTGAATATGCATGTCGTAGGAAAATAAGCCCATGATAGGAATGATTACAAGGTCCAAGTGATGGTGATTCATATAGGCACACAGCTCTAACAAAATAATTAAATCTTACAAAACTCATGTTTTTTGGCAGATTATACATATAAAAGAAGGTCCCTGTTTCAAAAGATTAATACCTTAAGAAACAACTCTCCAGCCAACCGTGCTTGATTGAAACCTTCAGAAGCTAATCCATATTTCTCAAGCGTGCCATTTTCCTGACATATAAAACATCAATGTGAAAAGAAATCGTAAAGATCTCCAAGATGGTACACTAATAGTAATGCATAATTTAGATAAAATTGATTTCGATGGGACATTTAAAAGAAGAAATGAGAGTTGATATGCACAATGCTGAATATTTGTATCAATTTTGTCGCGAACTGTAGGGGGAGGAATCTGATTACTAAAAGGCCGCTCAGGCTTTCAGTCTTTATTCACAAGTGCAAGAAGAATAAAAACAAATTCAACACTTAGATTTAGTGAGGGCACAAGGATTTGCAATAAAACATCAACAAAAAGGCATTATGATTGCTGAAAGAACGTTTTTTTAACCAGTTTTCGTACGGATTGGAAGGCGAAAAGAAAACTACTGCCGGATTTTTTTTGGTTAACAACAAATGCACCGGGGGAAATGCGCATTAGCCAAATCAAACGAGGAGAAAGATTGAAACAAGAGAGAGGGATTACCAAGGAGGAGACGACGAGGCCTTTCTCGTTGGGGATGCTCCTCCCGTGCCTCAAAACCCAGTAGCTGTTGCGAAGGATCGGCGAGCTGGGATTCATCACTGCGAACCCTAGGCCTCAGAGGCGGCGGAGGAATTCTCGCTTTGTGCCTTTGCACCCGCACAAGGGGAGCGGAGGGAATCTTTCCAGATTCTCTTTCGCGTCACAGAGTGTGGTAATATTTAGACCATTTTATTTTATTGGCAAAAAAAATAAAGATGATAATATATACGTCTGGGATCAATACAGAATTTTTTTTTATTTTTTATATATTTGATTTAAAATTTTAAGATTTAAGAATTGAATTAGAATAATTTAAGCTAATAATATTTTCTTCTAAAGTTCAATTATCCCTTATTTCAAAATAATTAATTTTATATTTACGGAGTATATTATATGAATTTAACATTTAAGATTTTAAGATTTAGATTTAGAGATTGGTTATAGAAGATTTAAGTATAAGATTTTTTTCTAGGTTCTGTCGTCTCTCTTGGATCATAGTGTTCAAAATAATTTTTTTTTTTTTATTTTTTTGGGTATGTGTAGGATTTAAGATTTTAAAATTTAGGGGTAATGAGTTTAAGCTAATAAGATTTTTCCTTAGAGTTCTGTTAAATACGATAACACAGAAATCGATCTAGAAAATTTTACTCAGGATAAAATTAGGGTTTCCAAAAACTTGGAGGAGGGTTAAAGGTCTGAGTTGGCATCATCAAGAAGTTTGGAGGGTGTATTGGTTTAAACCCAAACTAAAAGGGATTAGATTGGATTTAAAGCTTAGAAATTAGGAGCTTAGTTCGGAATTGCTGAAACTAAGAGGCTTAAGTGTTAGAGATCCTAAATTAAGGACCCTGATTCAATTTCTGGGATCTGGAGGGTCGTTTTGCAAAATGACCAACACTTAAGCTTTCCCCTTTCTTTGCTTACTCGCAAAAATCGCGATCGAAGCCTCTCTTCTCTCTTCCTCACCCCGACGAAAGCCTTTCCCCCGATCTCTACTTTGCTTTACCTTTGCTTCGTTGCTCCACCCAAATCGTCGATCGGAGGTTCCTTCTTCACCTCGTAGAGCCGGCAGTTGGTGATCCACCTCCTTCTTCTCCAATCTGGCTCAGGCGGGGGCATCCGACTGTGGGACTTCGCTGGAGCCAAACTTTTGGGTAAGTGATGGTTTGAGTTTTAACATATGGATTGCATGGATGGATTAGATCTGTGTTTGACATTGTGTATTGGAATGTTTTTCCTCGTTCTGTTCTTGGAGTTTTCTGCCGTATGGTGATACTTAGGTTTTGATCAAGAGCTGGTATGTGTTTTGGGTTTTGTTGAGGAATCGTGAACGTTGGGATCTTGCTTTCTTTTCGTCGTTGTGGATCAGATTGGTGTAGTCTGTTTGGAGGCTTCTTTGATACTCTGTTCATAGGTTGGAATTCTGTCTTCTATTTGAGGTTTCTGATCTTGAGATGATTTTGTTTTGGATTGTGGTTTGATCTTGAATTCGAGTTCTGTCATTAGGATTCCTGTTGTTCTTGTTTTTGTCTAGATTGCTTTGTATCGAATTATGCTAGAAAGGGGTGTTGGATTTTTTGCTTAGAAACTCTCTGCTACGGATCTGTTTCGATCTATAGCTTACTATCTTGATCCTGTTTCTGAAGTTGTCGTAGGCTATGTGGATTTTGATTGGTGATCTTGCTATCCCTGCCATGAGTTGTGATGGTATAGGATAGTAGAGATATTTTGAATGTTTTCTTGCTTTCAAGACATGTCCATGAGTTTCATGTTGTGTGGGAATTTTTGATGCCGTGAGCTTGATTTGGAACTTACTGTGGCAGTGGACTGTTTTGAGAAGGTTTTGTTGGCGGTGGGCTTGGAGTTTTGTGTTGCGATACTGTGTCATGTGTGTTTATTATTAGTTTGTATTGATACTATAGGTGGTGTATTTGGACCCATATGGTGAAGTTTATTGGTTTAGTTCTTATAGCCACCAACCATGTTTGAGGTTGAGATTTGATAACAGGTTCACCAGAAGGGCCTTTCTCTTGGATTAGGTTGGGAAGTTGAACTTAATCTTAATGACTAAGGCTTGTCATTTAATTATGATTGATTAACTAAACGTGATAGTTAGGGTTAGATCATAATATTGTTTAGCACTAGTTTAGCTATTATTACTATTGTAAATAGCTAAACTTATGTTCATGATACAGGACATTGACTTGGTGGATCGGTTGTGGATTATTGGATAGGAGTTCTCTTGCTTACGAGCTACTACATCGGAGACAGATACTTCTGACTTATCTATTTAGATATTATCAAGTTTTATGCATAGTTAGTTATAAATAGCGGTAGAGTTATATTTATTTCCTATTTTCGTATATTTAGGTTTGATATTAGCTGCTTGTTTGGATGATAGTTTTATTTTCTGTACTACTTCGAGGTTAGACCTCCTTATCCTTTATAATTGCATGTTGTTGTGTATTTTGATTAGAGATAGGATACCTTATACCCAACACTAGGGCTAGATATGGTGTATGATTACTCTTGGACCTCTGCATATCATGTTGATGATTGGAGGATTAGTTAGGTGGGTGTTGCATAATATAGAGTCATGCATCATCACTGCAATGTACGTGCGCGGGCGTCCATTGGCTCCTTGGTGGTTGAGCACGGGTCGTCAATCATGTCAGAAGAGTAGGGGCATACGTAGGCGACCCTTGGCTCCCGAGTGGTTGAGACGGATCGTAAGACATACCTTAGTTTTTGCATAGCCCAAGTGTGTTGGCTTTTCATGCATCCTGCATAGCCCCAGGTGCGTTTGCTATTCATGCATTCTGTATAGCCCCAGGTGCGTTGGCTTTTCATGCATCCCCACAGGTGCTTTTGGTTAAACAGCCACAGGTGCTAGGCTGTCCTGTCTCTTGGCTACCCAATGTAGCGGTAGTCAGAGCGCATACAGAGAGTGGCACATGTCATTGCTATCATATGCACTTGATGCATCTTTGTATAGTCGTTGTTGTATGCCTTATTGCATTTGCTCATACTTGTTGTATATGGTTACAACATATATATTTGACCTGCACTTTCAGGAGGTAAATTTACATAGGGTCTGGTAACCCTACTTTGCTCGTTTGGTATTTGGACTTTTATATCTCAGATTATTCGGACCCTGGTATGTATCATTTATTCAGTATTCTAGTTTAGTATTTCTTACTTCTATACTTGAGATTATTGTCAGTTTGACTCTTACTGCTAATATAATTTACTATGCATATCAGATATATGTATTCGCTGAGTTCTTAGACTCACATCGTCAGCCTTGTTTTTATTTTCAGGTTGATCGTCTGGAGTGCCTGACAGCTTGTCCCAGTCCTTCTATTTCGAGACGACTCGTGTTTTTGTGTTGTGTTGTATTTGTTGTCATACTGTATTTCCATTTGCTTTTGCTGCTTTGTTTCCATTGTGTCGAGGTTTATACTTTTATATGCCCTAGAGGCCTTTTACTATTTGATATCGTAAGTCGTACGTACACGACTTTATATGTTGTGATATTTTGCTTTACTTTTTATGTTGGTATTGCCATTGTGTTGGCTGAGGGATAGAGGTGGCCGTTTAGGCCTTGTACATATGCTTCGAGTGTCCGCGTGCAGGAGAAGTGTGTCCGATTCTATATTAGGCCAGTGAATCCTCTCGGGGGTGTGACAAGTTTAGTCATCCCTCTTGGGTTACAGTGTTCAAAATAACCAATTTTAGAGGCTTACGAGGTATATTATATGTATTTAACGTTTAAGATTTTAGGATTTAAGGGTTAAGTTATAGTGGATTTAAGCTAATAAGATTTTTCCTTAGGGTTCAGTCGTCCCTCTTAAGTTAGATTGTTCAAAATAATCAATTTAAGATGTTCATAGGTATATTATATATATTTAAGATTTATTAGAGGAAATATTGATTTAAAAAAATAAAAAAAATCAACTCGTGGCGCCTTCCGAGGAAGGCGCCTCAAGTCACGTTGTGCATAGGTGAACGGCATGAAGTCCACAACAAATCATGTGTCTACTTTATTTTTTTTAGTTTGTGATTACGCCGTTTAAATTTTACCTTCAAGGTTTAGTGATTAAGTTATACTGTCAAGTATAAAAACAAATTCAAACCGAAAAAACAATTACGATTTGCATGGAATTTGCACAGTGAAATTCTAGTATAGCAAACTCTTTTTATATGTCATATATCTATTACTATATTAACCATTATAATCCTAAAATCAAAATCTATAAACCAAAAAATCAAAAAAAAAAAAACAATCGCTATTCAATTAGAAAATTATTTTTAATAACTTAAACACTATAACTAACCATTAAATCCTAAAATCAAAATCTTAAACGGCATAATCATCAAGCTTACAAAAAAAGAAAAAATAAAAAAATAAATACACTTCCACATAAATTTGAAATACTTACACCATTAACGGACTAAAATAACATATAATATAAACTCATTAATCCATATATATATATACCTCATCCTATCAATTTGAAATATTTATCTTAACATATAAAACCAAAACCAAAATCAAAATCTTAAACGGCATAATCACAAGCTTACAAAAATAAAGCAAAAAATAAAAAAATAAATACACTTGGTCCACATAAATTTGCACGGTATACTGAGCAGCACATCGTCCACAGCGTAAAACTTATATATATATATATATATATATATATAGGGTCTAATCCCGGATTCGTGTAGTGTGTATATATATATATAGAAATTTTAAGCTGTAGACGGTGTGTTATGCGTCCGTCCGCACATACAATTGGAGGCGCCTCATGTCCCAATTTTTTTTTAAATAATGATTAAGGCGCTTGGATTGATCCAGGCGCCTCGATTTTTTTTCAGGCGCCTCAATTTATTTTTAATCAAAATTTCCTCCATGTAAATCTTAATATCGCATGAATATCTAATTTTTTTTATTTTAAATACTGTAACCTAAGAGGGAAGACACAACCCTAGAGAAAAAATCTTATTGACTTAAACTCACTATAACTCAACCTCTAAATCCTAAAATCTTAAACTCTAAATATATGTAATACACTCTGTGAGCATTAAAATTTTTTATTTTGAACACTATAATCCAATAACCCAAGAGGGAAGATTGAACTCTATAGAAAAAATCTTATTGACATAAATCTATTATAATCCAACTCCTAAATACTAAAATCGTAAATTCAAAATGTACCAAAAAAATAAATAATAAATAAAACAATATGCTACGATTCAATCCAAGGCGTATTGGTCAAAATTATATTAGATAATAGTTTTTTTGTTCAAAATTATTAGATACATCTAAATTGGTCAAAATGTTATAAAAGTGTTAGATATCTTGGATATCTAGTATGAATGGAAGAAAGGTGGTGGGACTTTAGTCTCACATTGGAACTTTCTAGTGAGTAGAAAGTGAGGAGGAGAATAAAGGGACTCCCTTGTGAGTGGGATTTTAATCCCACATTGGGAGTTTCAAAGTAAAATGTTTGGTTTATATTATATCACAAGCATGTAGTTGTGAACAAATGCTAGGGGAGAGGCTCTCTCTCACGCGTAGGTGCGCAGGGGGTGCAAATCCAGGGCCTGGATTTGTACTGAACCAAGTGAACTCGTGTGCGTGCACGACCCGCGCATGTCGAATGTCCGACCGGTCGGGGTAAAATTTGTCCTAGCAGATGAACCAACATTTTGTCAAAATGATTTTTGCTCAAATGTAACTGATGCATTAATTTTGATTAATGCGAAATCAGTAACCCCCAGACGTTTGGATCTGGTTGGGTAAATGGCAGTAAATGACGATTAATTCATCATTGAATGTTGCGGGGTCTGAGCCTAAGGAGGTCGTGACCGAGAGCAAAAAGAACACAGACGCTACGAAATTCTCCTCCACTCCACCTCGTTCCCGACCTCCGCTGATAGCAGTCGGGTACATCCTCAGTTCGCCACGAGCAACGAGTGTTCTGTTGCGCCCGTGGTTCGGTTGTTATGTCCTGAGAGACAGAAATCCATCTGAGCCTTGAAGCACCGCCGGAGGAGGACGAATCTGTTTCAAGGAAACTGCGCTGCGCAGGCCTCAGCAAAATCCTGGTCGGTCGGGAGACGTCCGACCACCACTCGGGAGACCCCAGTTGGGAAACTCCACTCGGGAGCTCACTCGGTCGTTTCACTCGGGAGCTCACTCGGCCGTTTCGCTCGGGAGCTCACTCGGCCGTTACCCTCGGGAGCTCACTCGGCCATTTCGCTCAGGAGCTCACTCGGTCACTCGGGAGCTCACTCGTCCACTCGGGAGCTCACTCGGCAGCTCGGGAAGTCAACTCGGGAGCTCACTCGGGAGCTCGGGAATTCTACTCGGAAGACTGCCACTTGGGGAAAAACCAGTCGGGGCCACTAAACAGAGATAAGTTGAAATTAGTTTCTGTAATTTCAATTTAGTGTAAATTCTCAGAATTTCCTTCGACAAAAAGATATTGTGCTCCTTGGGTCTTCGAGTCATTTTATATTTTCATTTAGACTATTTGAGTCTTAAAAAAATTAATGAATCAGATAACATCGAATTTAGAGCGATGGACTATTTGAATCTTAAAATGTCATCATGCAATTTTAGACAAAATTGTTGAAATTAATAAAATTTCAAAAATGAGTCATTTATTGCATGAATTTTTGGAGCCTTTGAAGTTATTGTATGTTTCCATATTTATGGCTTCAGTAATAAAAGGCCATTAGAAGTTTTGTCACAACTATTGGATAGATAAATGTTCATGGAGCTTCTTAAATCATCTTATGCTCTCATTTTGACTAATTGAGTTCTAGAAGGTCACTTAACAATTTTAGTTTAAATTGTTAGATGGACCTAAATTGGTCAAATTTTGAAAATAATCCCTCAAATTGTGATCCTTGGGGCATATTTGAAAAATAAGAAATATGCCACATGTAGATATTTAAGTTAGTAAAACACTTCCCCAAAATTAGAAAATAAGGGAGCTTAGATTGAAAGGATGCTTCTAATTCTCTATTTATTTATTATTTGTATTGTCTAAATTAAATAGATTGTTAAGCATTCAAAAAACAGAGGTAGATTCTTAAGGAAATGATTTTCCTTGTGGAATGGTTCAATGATATTGTTTTGATGTGCTAATAATGTAATACTAGCATGATAGCAAGGTTTTAAAAATCGAATCGGATATTAAACCGGTCGAGCTAAGGGTTCAAAGATTTAGAGGTTCAATTGGTTTCACCGGGAGTCCAATCGGGATATAACCGGTATATAATAAAATATGTATTTATATAAATATATGAAATTAACAACTTGCTTAATTATTTTCTTCAAGATTGGATCAACTAGGTCGAGTATGTGATATGTATTTGTCAGAAACTCAGCACGATATTCTTAAAAAAAATTAATTTCAAAGAAAAATTTAAGTTTAAAACTATTAGGTTTAAGAAAATAATAAGTTTATTCGTTTGTGATTTTAGGTGAAAGCAAATTAGAATTTTGACATTTTATTTTTCAATCTTATTTTTCAGTGAGAAAGTAAAACTGCAAAAGGGGGAAAAAATCAAAAATAAAATAAACCAAGCCGGTTTGTCTAGTTTTTCCGGTTTGCCCGGTTCCCGGCCGGTTCAGAACGGTTCGTATCCGGTTCTTGAGCAATCGATTTTTAAACTCAACTCGGATCGAAAATCTGACAGGTTCCCGATTTAACCAGTCCGATCCGATTTTTAGAACGCTGCATGATAGTGTAATGCGGTTAGAAGATTATGCTTATACTCTATTGCCTATGACTTGTTGGTGCTTAATTTCTATTAATCCACTATAACCGCCCTTTATAACAGCTAATTAGACAATCCTCTTGTAACGACACGGTCTCTCAACCCCTTTGGCGGCCAAATCAATATTTGGCGGCCCAACAACCTGGCCTCTCGGCTCAACAACTTGGCGGCCAAATCAACATTTGGCGGCCCAACTATGTCGTCGACCAACAACCGATGCCGACGACCAATAACCGTGTTGTTACTCACTAGGTCTTTCCACCTCTGGCCAGTGGATTTTTGCCTTTCTCAGAATTCGAACTCTAGACCTATAGAATAAGTACTAGAGTTTATAAATCCTGATACTAAGTGAGCTGACACCTCTACACCTTAACCAAGAGTTATTCAATAAGCTTTCATCTATCAAAGATAATGAAGCTTACACATTTATTGATAAAATATTAAAGTATTTTCGCTCAATCCCTTGTACCCCAAAGCTCCCCAAGAGTTAATGGAACAATGAGCACTCCAACATCTCTATTATGGGCAACTCTAGTCGACTTGACAATATGATTGTAAAAATTATTAGGCGATACTCAGACGGAGGATTGTCGCCTAGTGCCTAAGCAGCCTCGGCGGCGGCCTAGGTGGGGCCTAGACGTTTTCATTATTTTCCAGACAAAAACTCCAAGAATGTCATTGGAATTTCTGGATGTCAAATATTTCAAAAATGATGCAAATGATAACAGAATTAGAGAGTATGAATGAATAACCTATAATATAAGATATGACTAACAAAATAAAAATTCAAAGAAAAATAAATAAATAACTATTCTAGAAAATACGGCGAGCCGGCGAAGAGCACGAGTAGGTGGCACGAGGGCGAGGAGACGCACGACAGCACTGCACGAGTATTTGGACTGCGTGTCCTAATTTCTTCTCACATGTTTATTCCAAAAATTCTCAAAAAAAACTAATTGATTGTCAAAACATTAAAAAAAAAAAAATTGCAAACGCTTAGGCCGCCCAAGCCGTAAGCCGTCACAAACTCGGCGACTCACACTTGTGCGGAGCAACGGGAGGCCGATTGGCGCATGAGCGGCCACCTAAGTCCCTTTTTACAACACTGCTTGACAAGGCATCCAATTGGCTATATTGTCAAATGTAATTGTTGGAAGTCGATTAGATTCCACCTCTAGTTGACTACTCAAGTTTCTAGTGAACCGGAATCGCGTCCAATCAACTATTACTCAAATAAAAATATTATATTCAATAACACTTGAATCCATTTGATTTCATAGTCAATTGACATGCTCCAATCGACTAGAACCTAGATGATCCTACCTTCACTTGGTTTCCAATCATCAAAAGTCTACGTAAAGGCTCAGGATTGATCTAGTTGACAAACAACAACATAAGACATAAAAACTCTGAGATTTCATCACTCTTGTCACCTCTTATAACTCTTATGGCTCTAGGTCTTCAACCTCCTTGATCCAAGTCGTCGAGCCATTGAACACACCAAGTTCCACAAGCTCACCATGATATGAGTCAACTTCATTCTAGACAATGGAGTCATTGAATGCACCAAACTCCCCAAGCTCACTCTATGTCATCCAATCTTTCATATGATAATAGAGTTTTCCGAATTACTCTAAAACTACACCATTCCTACTAGGCCACCGAATCATTGAGACAAATATAACTTGACTACCTAAGTCAATAACCTCCACAAGCTCCATTCCAGGTCCATGCAACTTAATGCACATATTAGTCTATGTGATTATAACCTAAGACAATAATCACATACAAGCACACATTCCACTAACTTTGAATCATTACGATGCATCATCTATTTAGGCTCTCTCCCTCTAGTTGAATCATAGCAAATTCCGAACCTATGTTATAACGAAAAGGGTTCACATATGTTGATGGCGCTTAGGGCTCACACATTTGTATTCAAGGTAAGAAGTGCAAGTTTTATGGTGGTGTTGCTAGTGGTGCTCAAGAGATGAAGGGAGAGACCTTAGGACGAAAGAAAGGGAACCTAATCGGCGAAATCGCTAAAGATGTAGTGTAATAGACATGTTCATAAGAACATTGTCATCAGTATATTGGAAGAAGAGAAATTTTCATACCATGAAAAAAGAATTGATAATAAAATTCAAATAACAGATTGTAATATGTTTTTGGTAACTTGCAATAACTATAGAAGTTATTTAGAGGTTCTACAAGAAAAATCAATAGATAAATAATCTGTTCTTGTCAACTACTAATTATTCTTCATACTTAATGCAAGCAATTTTATGCAGCCTTTAGTCAGTCCAGGCATCAAATCTTTTTTCTAGTTATCAAAAGGAATAAGGAGATTAGAACAAATTTGTTCTCCTGATTTAGAATTAAATTAGAGCTTCAAAATGTTTGAAAAAATAATAATATCAAATTCATAATGGATGATGAGTTTTGATAATGAACTTATCACAATGCTTTGCTTGATTATGGTAAAAAAAATTGAAAAATATTTCTATTTTTTAATATTTAATAAAGGACAATCTGATACACTTAGCTCCCGCCTCCCTTAGAAGGATCAAACCACATTGAATTTATTGTACACAGCCCTAACTTACTTGGCTAATTGACTAGACTGAATTGAACTCAAACACACTACAAACCTCTGAGTCCAACTAGACTGATTGAATTACTCATGCAGCTCAATTGAATTGGCTTATGCCCTCCTTTGCTTGAATTAATAAACCCAAACCAATTGACTTGAACTAACTACTTTGACTGGACCACACAGTGGAACAAATTGATCTATCTAGCACCTCCCGATTGACTAGACCAATTGGTCCAACTAGCCCACACGTCTAGTCTAGAACAATCCGTCTAGTCCATCCTAATTGACGTGACTTGCTATTTGGCTCGTCACAATTAGCATGACCTAAGGAGCAAAAAAAAAACTTATGCATGCAAATATCATCTGTAAGAGGTATCGTCTGCTAAGATATATCATGCAAAGACTCGAGAACAAGGAAATAAAATTACAAGCAAAACATACCTTACTTCTCGGTTGCTTATACATTCCTCAGTCTCAGTTCTCCATAGTTCTGATCTTCCTTTCCCTTCTTTATCTTTTGATGGCCTTCTATTGGGAAAAGAGACTTCAGACCTACATAGTCATTCATCAGATTATAATGGGATGATTTTTAATCCAATAGCGCACAATCAATAGGTTAACACTTTCAATTCAACTTATTTAACAATTATTATTTATGTTAACCATAGAACAATATCACAACCACTCAATTTTATAAATATCTGGTTTGATAGCAATACTATCAGCCAAGCATGCCTGAGATACTAATTATGCGAAAACAAACATCGAATAAGCAGATACAAAAGGTATTCTGCTTTTCAGTTGAGAAAGCTAAAGAACCCTCTACTAACTTCATACGATGCTACAAGATCTTGGGCTTTTATCTTCTACATCATGATCCCCAACCTAGCAGAGCCATTGCAAGGAACTGTAGAGTAGGAAGAGATACAATGATTGAGCCTTGACCCGCAGAGAAAACCCGCCACTGGGTTGTGGTGCCGGCGCTCCTGCTGCTGATCAATCAACGCTAACAGTTACATTCCATCCTGTATTATGGTTAATTACCCAAGTTTCAGGCAGTCAACTTACTATTGCACAATGACTGAGTTGTTAAGTTGGTGAGTATTCTGAAGGAGGTACTGTTGGTGTAGCCAGCATAGGTGCATGTTGTGCTCTCACAGACTGCGCTGGATGAGGAGTTGCCAAGGGAGATAGGTCCACAGGTTGCTACTGGGCAAACTGAAGAACTGATCCCCTGGGTAGGATGGCAGTCCAGCCTAATGCAATCCAAAGAAGAATTACCAAGTATTAGAAATGTATATATAACTGAAAAAAAAAATAATCACTAACAAAGCATTAACTTACTCCCACAACAGTGAGCTGCAGCTGCAGCGGACACAGTTGTTTGCAGTCAGAATATAACTTCCATTAGAAACAAGGAGGCCACTGTCCAAAGAGGAATTACTAATTTCTGAAGAACACACTGTAACACCAATGTTTATTGTTAGCATAAAGCGGTACTACAAAGAACTAAAGTCAGGAATAAAAGATCTTGGAAGATAGATCTGGTGTTATTGAATGCTGACAGAGCATATAGTTTTTAGACATTAGAATCTTTAAAATAATTCTTCAAAGGTTGCGGTAGGAAACTATTTGGAAGGTGCATAAAATAGTAAACTAGAAACAATCATCAGAATTTATTGAAGGTCTCTATTCAATATGTTTCAGTCAAGACCATTCAAAATTGCTGCATATAGTTTAACTCCTCTTGCATGATCTTTACCTAGAAAGTTTTATTGCTAAGCACTATAAGATCTATTAGTGATAATGAACCATACTAGTGCTTCAAATTCAGTGCCTAAAGATTGATCATTTTTCGAGCATTGAAGATCCTTAATAAACCAAAAATCTGAATGCAATCTTAAGTATCGATGTCAACTGTGGCAAGTGGAATATAGGCCTGCATTTAGCAATAGCAGGTGGTGTTTGCTATTGAGATTTATCGAGTGCATGACCAGTGAAGCCAACCATACAACTATGCAAGGAATTAAGGTTGTCTACAATTTTTATAGGAAGCGGCATGCCACAATTCTTTTAACAAAAAGACAAAGCCTAATTGTTGTTTTATTTTCTAAAACAAATACTAATCATACAAGTTAGATCAGCATGCACACTATAAGTTGAATCCCAAAAACAAACAGCACATGATTCAGAAAGTTCAGAGTAGATCCATCTACTCTACAACTCCACGAGATATAACCAACCATCTATAGATAAAATGTTCATTGATCAATCCAATTCAGAAGTAAAGTTTCGACAGCAAAATACCAAGCCTATTTCAAAAGTATCAGAGTTCAATTACATGATGTTATCTATGATTGAGCTCTTATTTTTACTACAAGGGTAGAATTTGTTCGATAGCAAAATATTTGACGCAATCGCTTGTGCTAGTTAACTACACTGCAAAGGTGACTCTTTCTTGTGCATAAACGACGGCTAATCATCTGTGCAGACATAATTTTAAGCAAGACTACTGTTTTATGTTCTCATATGGATCCAACAGTAGGCAACTGTGAGGGAAGAAAGAGAAGCAAACCTCTAAGAGGAACGTCAAGAACTTGTCCAGCCTGGAGGGTTTTGGGATCCGTAATCCCATTCAGACTCATCAATGTCTCCTCCTTTGTCCCGAACTCCGCCGCGATGCCCGACACGGTGCTGCCTGCCGCCACCAGATGCGCGTAGTGCAGCACCGGAAGGCCCTCCACCTCGTCGCAGCTGCAGGGCAGGGGGATGTAGACCTCCTGCCCTATTTGGATCAAACTAGGGTCGGAGATGTTGTTGGCGGCGGCGATCTCCTGGTAGGTGACGAGTCCGTCGAAGATAGTCCGAGCGATGAAATCGAGGTCGTTACCGGGGGCGACCCGGTAGATTGGGCGGTGGGCGGAGGCGCCGTGGCCGGCGGAGCAGGAGCAGGTGAGGCGGACGCGGATGGTGGAGCCGGCAGGGACGAGGCGGGAGCGGGGGGTGGAGAGGGGGAGGCCGTTGGCGGAAAGGAGGGAGTTGAAGGAGCGGATCTGGAAAAGCGCCATGACTCCGGCGAGGTTGGTGGCGTTCCGAGCGGTGTAGCCGACGAGGGCCTGGCACCGGGCGTCGCGACCGAGCGCGCGGCAGGTGAAGTTGGCGGCGGCCGCCGGCGGCACGAGGAGGATGACGAGGAAAGGGAGGAGGAGGAATCTGGCCGCCATGTGCTCGACGTCGTGACAGCGAGTCGAACGGCGACGTGTTGTCGCTTACTCGCTGTCTGCCGTTGCGCCTTGCGGAGCCAGTTAAATTGAAAAGCTGGACGTAGTACTATGTAGTTAGATCGACGTCTTCGGGGTTTGACTTGTTTTGACTTAATATGGCATTTAATTATTTTATTTATTACTCGATTGTGTACTATTTAGTGTTTACTAGTGGGGATCGGCCATTGTTTACCGAGAGATCTAATTATTGAGCTAGGGATCATTTTTGTAATTAATAGTGTCCGTGTTTATAATAAGAGCAATGATAAGAAGAGTGAAAATCATAATGAATGATATGACATGACGTGACATTTTATATGCACACGTCCGATTATCTCTTGGACATCATCGGCGGCCTTTGGCCGTCGTCCCGAATCAAACTATACCCTGGAGAGCACGGTGAACTAGTCGGAGATCGTACATACAAGGTACTACGTCATTTACTATGATTTTCACTCTCCCATTTTCACTTTCTCAATCATTATTCTTATAATAAATACTGTGAGAGTCAGGTCGCGTTACTTCAACTTTAAAATTCTTAATTATCGTTTACTCATCATCAGTTTGATTCGAAGAGTTGCATATTAGTATCAATTTTAAAAAATTAATTAACTAATTATAAAATTTTATTATCAAAATATCTCTCCATTAAGTTACAAAAATGATTAATGAGATTAATAATATTGAATCTTAGACGATCGATCCGATCCTAAGAAAATGTACCATCGTTAAGTAGTACTATATAACAACATTGATGTCTAAAATTATGATAGGTAATGATATAATGGTTAGGTTTTTTTGAGTAATTAATTGTTGAATCTCATTTAAGTGGTGTACTATAGGGATCTTTTTCAATGGAATAATAACTCTAAGAACATTGGCCTCTTAGATGCTAGTTCGTGAATATTTTTTAATTTATGTTAATGATCAATAAAAATTTTTATGAAACTAAGATAGTTTTCTCTAAGATTAGCCGGTTCTAAGAGTTAGATATCTGGATTAGCAGAGCTTGAGTGTGTGATTGTTGGCTACGGCTACATGTGCGACCTTTACCTGTGGCTGTGTTCAGGGCGTGCGTGAGGAGACCTTGCACACCAATTGTCGTCTGCGGCCTCATGCGGGGGCGTTACCGATGGCCACTGAGGCAACCTCTCTGGTGTGCAAGGGATATTCGCGATGAGTGTGATGGGTGTTCGCGATTGTGAGGAGGAAAAAAACAAATAAAGAGGAAGGAAAGAGAAGAGAAAGCTACTTTCCTTCCGATTTAGGTTGATAAAAAAAATATTAAAAAATTATCCACGATTGGCTGAGAAATTGTCTTTCTTATGCAAAAACTTGGCTGAGAAACATGTGTTTTAGGGCCAAAGTTAACAAACCAGTGATTAATGGTCACTTTCAGTTGAGTGATATGTCTAGTCGAGTAAGGAGTCAACTGGAGGTCGCAATCTTGTAACAACTGCAACTGCCAAAGTCTGCTGGGGAATCGTCAAAGTGACCTTTTTTTGCTCGATTATCTGACAGGAATTTTATACTCGCCTTGTAATTTGTTTTTTCTATTTTTGATTTTTCTGTTTAATTAACTCCCCTAATTGTTCTATAAGAGATGTTTTGTTTATTCTAAGATGGTAATAGATAATTTGTTCGCTCTCATGTCTTCGTCAATACGTCTTAGGATTAACATGGAGGAGGTAAATCACGATGATACTAGCTCGGATGCTATGGTTAATATATGAGGAGGGCGAATATACTAACTTTGTTAGATTTTGACTTTCATATCTCATAATGATAAAATCTATAGACGATGTTTTGTTATTCTAGAAGAAGGGTTCGCTTGGGGTTTGCGAAATTAATGTAGACACCATCTCAAAAATTAAATTTGAAGGAATTTATGCGTCATCACAACCTTACTGTTCTTTGCAAAGTAATAAGTAGATATTTGACCTTATACAATTAAATTTCTTGAATCTTTAATACATTGGTGCAATTTTTTTGACATCTGTAAAGTTGAGTTTATGTTTTAGCTAGCCAATTTTAGATGTTTTTTTCACTATAATTTTTATATTTAAGTGATCTTTAATTACTTCAGAGCATCTGATGATATATCTCTCCTGGACATTTGTTTGTATTGTGATTGATTGGATTTATCAATCTATTATTATTATTAATGTTAATTTATTTTAAAAAAATAATTAAATATCAAATTTATTTAGTTGGAAAAAATATCTAGGATTAAATTAAGGATAATATAATAAATATTAAATTTGATTATAACATTATCTAACATTGAATTAAATAATATCAAATTATATTTTTATTCTCTATAATTTTAATTATATGATTATTTTGATAATCATATAATCTGATAATTTCAATCAAATACCACACGTGATGACTCCACGTTGAATCCATCTAGCTCATCAAAAATCAACCTTAGGCTTGCTTGCTAGTAGGGGAGTAGAGAAGAATTTATTTCCCAACATAATGTTGAAAACGTGTGATCCCAGCCTAGCTCATGTGTCGCTCGACCGGCCAATCTGGCACCATCTTAGGTCGGGCCCTTCAGGGAGGGGGATTGATCACTCTAGCCTTTGGGAGGGGGGTCATAAGCCCAAGGCCCGCTTGGCCTGAGTTGCCCGATTGGGCAAGCAGTGGGGTATATACCGGCCCGATTCTCCTGGAGGGGGGCAAAGAGCCTGACTCTGGCTGTCGCTTGGGGAGTTGCCGACGAATGCCTGAACCACAGCCGAGTGACTCTCATTTGGCAGTCTTCCTTTGCCCTAAACCACCCAGCCCAGAGATATAGCCCAGGAGCCGTGCTTGGGCGCCCGTCGAATCGAGAAGTATTTGGTTCTCAGTGAAAGGATGTTGGGTAAGTTGGTGCAATTTGAACTAATAGTTAAATTTGGGTTTTGATGAATGACAAATAGGTTAAAGTTAGGCTTGCTTTTGGTTTTGACTTCTTTACTAAGTGTACAGGGTTGAAAGACTTAGGACCTGACACCAGGCTGAAGTCCAGGGTGGTTGAGTCCTGGCAGGAAGTCCAGTTGGGTTCGTGGGGCCTGACAATTGGCTGAAGCCCAAGTTGGTTGAAACTTGGCAAAAAGACCAGGGTGGTTGAGCCCTGACAGGAAGATCTGGTGGGTTAAGAAGTTGAGTAGAGCTGCACGAGGTAAGTAAGGTAAGTCACTGGAGGAGCGAAC
Source organism: Boesenbergia rotunda (assembly GCA_024364735.1). NCBI lineage: Eukaryota > Viridiplantae > Streptophyta > Magnoliopsida > Zingiberales > Zingiberaceae > Boesenbergia > Boesenbergia rotunda. Next base: position 237,581 of record JAGFNQ010005325.1, read on the forward strand.
CAGTGAGGACGAGTCCTATTTTAGGATTGTAGGCGCGGTCCAACTTAGGCCCATTTTGGTGACCTCGGTTGAGTCCTGGTTAGATCCTTATCCAGGTTTGAATGGAGTCTAATTAACTCTAAATTCATTAACTCTATTTTACAGGATTTATTTGATATGTGAACTAATTAGATTTTGTAGGTTAATTTTATAAATTTATTCCTCATCTAAAGCCTCGGTGGAGGATAAATTTTCATTTAAACTATTCGTATTTCTTTTTTTTTAGAATAAAATTATTTCTACTAATGATAAAATCTTATTTTTATTTTCTAATTATTCCTATTTATGCTTAAAATTCTCGCGTGAAGCCTAGCTAGAAGGATAAAATCTCTTTTTAAATTATTAATAAAATTGTATTTTGAATTATTTTTTCAAAAAAAAAAGCCTTGGTGAGGTAAAAGGATAAAACCTCTTGGTTAACTTTTCAGATTAAATTTTATTTAAATTATTTAAGTGAAGCAAAGATAGAAACGTTATCTTGTTTGAATTATTCCTTCTTGCTGATGGATAAAATTTGAGCTGAGAAGATCATGCATCGAGGCACTATAAAAGGAAGCAAGCAAGCCCTCTAAAAGAATAAAAAAAAAATTTCTGGTTCAAGCTTTGGCACTCTCTTGCTTCCACGCTCCTCTGCTGGGTTTGTGCTTTGACTCGACGTTGTCCGACCGTTGCCGGAAGATCGCTCCCAACACCCAAGCTGCTTCAGATAAATCTAAGTGTTGGGTAACATAATTTTTGTTCTGTCTGCACTTAAATTATTAAAAGGGGAAGTGTAGGGTTGTTACACTTCCACCTAATCTTGTATTCGAATCACTCTACCGGGAGTTTGCCGGTAGAGGTTTTTAGTGGATTGCCCACATGAAAGGCTCAAGGAACCTGGGTCTTCGAGTAGGAGTCGCCGAAGGCTCCGAACGAAGTAAAACTCCTCGTGTAATTTTTTATTATTTTTCGCTTTCGCTTTTAGTTTTAATTTTTCCGTTGTGCACGTTTTTCAAAGCATCGTACAATTTTCTATCGACTCTGATTCTATAATGAAGATTTTAAAAGTCACGTGATTCACCCCCCCTCTCACGTGCATCGGTCCTACAAGTGGTATCAGAGCCTTGGTACGCTCTGAATCGGTGCAACCACCGTAAGAGCCGGGGGAGATCCAGTTTTTCGCATTTTGTATTTTTCGTTGCACAATCTAAATTATGTATTGTTGCTTAAATTTGGATCTTTTTCTTTTGTTCGTTCAGTTTTACTCAAATTTGGTGCAACACCATTTCGAGTCGCTCTTCACTTATCCTTTTTTTTCGTACCACACCACTAATCCAAGACTTAGTCTTGGAACGAGTTTTGTTGTTTTTTTGTAAGTCACAGATGGCCCAGAGTGAAGGTTACAACACTGCTCGTCCTCCTCTCTTCAACGGGGAAGATTTCCCCTACTGGAAGCGGAGAATGGTAGTGTATCTCAAAACTGATATGGATCAATGGTTCACGGTGCAAACTGGCTACGAACCACCAATGGACGAGGGAAACAAGGCGCCACTGAAGCCCGATAGATGGAACCTGGAAATGAAGAAAAAAGCTCAGATCGAGTTCAAAGCGCAGAACACCCTCCAGTGCGGACTAACCAAAGAAGAGCTGAACAGAATCGGACCAACCGAATCAGCAAAAGAACTTTGAGATAAACTAATTGAATTGCATGAAGGCACTATTGATGCAAAGGTAACAAAAAGGGATTTGCTTTTAAATAAATTGTTTAATATGAAAATGCAGGAAGGAGAATCTGCAAGTCAACTTCACGCTCGGATCAAGGACATACTAAATGGACTCCACCTGATTGGGCACAAACAAGAAAACAGAGACATTATAAGGTATGCACTAAATGCTTTTCCTAGAAATTCATTATAGGCATCCATTGTAGATACTTATAAAATCTCTAGAAATCTTTCCAAAATAAATTTAGATGAACTGTTTTGTGAATTAGAGTTGCATGAACAAACTAACGCCAAGGCCGAGAAAGGGTTTGCTTTGTTTGCAGATTCTTCAAGAAAGGTCAAGTCGAAGAAGAATATTCAAGAAGAATCCGAAGAAGAACCAGAGTCAGACTCAGACGACGAGGAGCATATGGTAAACTTGGTAAGAAAAGTCTTTGCCAAAAAGAAGAACAAGTTTTCAAAAAGGGACCTCCAAAAGATAATGAAGCCCATCAGCAATGAAGGTAAAAGCAAAATGACCTGCTTCAGTTGCAACAGAAAGGGGCACTTCAAACATGAATGTCCCTATAAAAAGGAGGGCCAACCCAAGAAGAACAAGAAGAAGAAGGCTTTACAAGCCACCTGGGACGAGAGCTCGGACGACTCCGACAATGAACCACNCTTTCTAAAATAAATTTAGATGAACTATTTGTGATGAATTAGAGTTGCATGAACAAACTAACGCCAAGGCCGAGAAAGGGTTTGCTTTGTTTGCAGATTCTTCAAGAAGGTCAAGTCGAAGAAGAATATTCAAGAAGAATCCGAAGAAGAACCAGAGTCAGACTCAGACGACGGGAGCATATGGTAAACTTGGTAAGAAAAGTATTTTTTTTTGGGCAAAAGGAAGAGGATCTTATTTCAAGACGTGGAAAACCCATTTTTAGAGGGGGGGTAAGACCTAACCCTCTAAAAGGGAGAAAACATTAATTACATATTGGGGAATTAAAGAAGTGAAATGCTTATTTACAAGCAGCCATTTTAAACATTAAAAACTATTTTTGCCTTGATGAGATCCCGTGCTTTTCGGAGGAGATTTTTCAAGAGCCGCACCACAAATGGTTCTAATTCTTCACTGCTTCAAAACAGGATTATTACCATATCAACAAATCCGCTTTGAAACCCCAAAGTAGGCAAGCTAGTTACAGGACTGATTTTACGAAGTCTCTAATGATTTCTCTGCACATAAATTTTGCTATAAGTCTCTTCAAGAAAGGAATCAGCTAGTGGTATCCAATATAGTATCAATCCCATGGCCAGTATATGATAAAGCATAACACCAGATAAAACTGCAATCTTCATGTTACAAAATCAAGGAAAAAATAAAGGTTTTTACAGAATCCCAGGGATAACTCTTCTGCTGCGCATCTGAGAATTTACCTGAACAATTTTAAAGCCGTGCTGCAGCTAAATCTTTAGAATCTTCCTGAGTGAATTCAAACTATATTTCCCAGGATATATCCACATCTAAAGAACTGAATAGTAATGATGAACAGACTACAGAAAATATTTCACTGTCTAAAAGAAGAACAAGTTTTCAAAAAGGGACCTCCAAAGATAATGAAGCCCAATCAGCAATGAAGGTAAAAGCAAAAATGACCTGCTTCAGTTGCAACAGAAAGGGGCACTTCAAACATGAATGTCCCTATAAAAAGGAGACCAACCCAAGAAGAACAAGAAGAAGAAGGCTTTAACAAGCCACCTGGGACGAGAGCTCGGACGACTTCGACAATGAACCACCAAAAATTCAAGTTACCTCGCGCTAATGGCAACCGGACATGGATCAGACTCGGAAAGTGACGAAGATTCCGAATATGAGTCGAGCCAAGAGATCGGACTCTTTTCGGATGGCTCGACTAAGGTATACTTAGATTCAATTAATAAAAAGTTTTTAAAGATTATCTCTATTTTAAATAAAAATTTGTTTGCATCTGAATCTAGGAATGACCAGCTCCTTAAGGAAAATCAAGACCTTAAGGAGCAATTAATTAATACCAAAACCTTAACTGAATCAACTCAAAATGAAAGAACAATTGAACTGGAAAATGATAACTCCACCCTAAAGGGTGAAGTTCAAAACCTTAAGGACTTACTAACAACTTTTACAACCTGGTCCAAGAATCTTGACCTTATTCTTGGATCTCAAAAGGGCATGTATAATAAATCTGGGATAGGATATAAATCAGGATCGACCCAAAAATCCTTTATCTCATTTGTCCACCCACGTGAAAACCGGCAAAAAGCGTGGTCCCGAAAGCTTACCTAACAAAGCAAGTAGGGCAGAACCAATATTATGTCCCCAAGAAGGGCATTCATTACATTGACCCTAAACACCCTACCTATAATTTAGGGGAGGCACCAAATTAGTTGGCACCTCAAAGTCACCCTTTACCCGTCTGGGTACCTAGGACTAGTTTCAAAAGTTAGTCTGACACTTGACCTACTCAGTACTAGGGTAGGGCGAGCTATAGACGTTAGGGAAGCTGATCTAAGGAGTCATGTAGGGGAAGACGTCCTTTATTTGGTCTTCTTAGCCAGTGGAACTAGCGGAGCCACCCCCGCCACATCCTAGACTAGTTAGACCAAGGAGTTTCAATAGGTAGGTTAAAAGTACAATTTCCTTAAGCGGTTTCCTAGAATTGGTTGTTGATCCAAAAGCTCCGGCCAAAAAAGACCTCTGTGCCTCGCCACCTAGAAACCAATTATGGAAGTACACTTTTAAACTGCTTCTTGTCAAACCTGAATCTAACAAAAGGTCAGATTAACTTTTATAAATCAAACTCAAACTTATCTCACACAAATCATAGGATCCCTTTGATTGACAACTTAGATCAAGTGAGATGAATAAGGACAACTAAACTCAAACCTCAAAATTCAAGTTAACAAGTTCAAAATTCAAAATTCAAAATTCAAATTAACAAATTCAAAATTCAAATTAACGAATTCAAATTTCAAAATTTAAATTAACAAATTCAAAATTCAAATTAACTAGTTCAAAATTCAAAATTCAAATTAACAAATTCAAAATTCAAATTAATGAATTCAAAATTCAAAATAATGAATTCAAAATTCAAAATTCAAATTAACCAATTCAAATTTAAAATTCAGAATCTTAAATTTTTTTAAATTTCTTAATGTTTCTCGAAATTCAAAACTCTTAAGTTTTTTTTAATTCATATTTTTCAAAGTTGTTCAAAATTCAAAATTTCAAATTCCTTAAGTTTTTTTAAGTTGTTCAAAATTCAAAATTTAAATTCCTTAAATCTTTAAATTTCTTAACTTTTTCAAAACTTCAAGTCTTCAATTTCTTAAGGTTTTTCAAAATTCAAATTCTCCTAAGCTTTTTAATTCAAATTTTTAAACTTCTTAAGTTTTTTTTTGGGGTTCAAATTCTTAAATTTCTTTAAATCATTCCTTTAACTCATTAAAAACTTAAACTAAATTCTAAAAATTTCCTACTTAACTGTAGAAAAACAAGTGATTATCGATAGTCGGTGCTCCAGACATATGACTGGGGATCCCACCAAGTTTACAAAACTCAAGTACAAAGTCTAGGGACAGTTGCGTTTGGAAACAACGGTAAACTTAAGTAATGGCCTAGGTAACATTGAACTTGAGTTTGATTTATAATTAAAAATGTCTTACTTCTTGAAAACTTTCACTTCAATTTACTAAGTATCAGCCAATTGTGTGACACTGGGTATAAGGTTAGGTTCTTGTCCAATGAATGTATGATCAAGCACACTGACAACCCAAACATCACACTTAGAGGACATAGACACAATAACATCTATGAAATTAGGTTAATCCGTCCCTAGCAAATTGTCTTTTAACACATAAGGATGAGACTTGGCTATGACATAGGAGACTTTCACACACTCACTTCAGAAAATTACCTAAACTAAATGGTTTAGTTAGAGGCCTACCAAAGTTACCTAACTTTGAGACAACCTTATGTAATGCTTGTCAACAAGGGAAACAAACTAGATCAACTCACAAACCAACTAATTAAACTCAAACTAAATCAATTCTTGAATTAATTCACCTAGACCTATTTGACTCACATGGGGTAAAATCAATTAGTGGGAATCTATACTGTTTAGTAATTATAGATGACTATTCAAGATTCACCTGGGTAAAATTCTTAAAAATTTTGATGAAACATCTGACCCAAATAACTCTGATAAAACCACCTACCAACCAATTGATTGTTAGGTCCAGTACTGACCCAGATGAAAGCCCAATTAAGGACCAAGAACATGATCTGACTGAACCTTCACCTAACCAAACCAGAACTATTCGAGTCAGCTCAGCCCACCCTATTGATCAAATCATAGGTGATCCAGAACTAAGGGTTCAAACTAGGTCAGCCTTTGGAAACCTTAGCCAAATTGCTTTAATTTCCAAAATTGAACTAAAATCAGTAGAAGAGTCTTTACTTGGCCCTGATTGGATCATAGCTATGCAAGAGGAGTTAGCCCAATTTGAACGTAGTCAAGTCTGGGATTTAGTACCCTTACCTAAAGACAAAAAGTTCATTGAAACCAAATGGGTCTTTAGGAATAAACTTAATGAACAAGGTGAAATAATCAGGAATAAGGCTAGGTTAGTAGCTAAAGGGTTTAGCCAAGTAGAAGGACTTGATTATGATGAAACCTATGCCCCTGTAGCTCGACTTGAGTCTATTAGGATGCTTTTAAGTTATGCAGCCCATAAAGGATTCAAATTGTATCAAATGGATGTTAAGTCAGCCTTCCTAAATGGCTTAATTAAGGAAGAGGTTTATGTAGGACAACCCCCTGGTTTTGAAAGCTTAGAACACCCTGACTATGTCTTTAAACTAAAAAAAGCCCTATATGGACTTAAGCAAGCCCCTAGGTCCTGGTATGAAAGACTGTCTAACCATTTAGTATCTAAAGGTTTTAACCAAGGTAAAATTGACCCAACACTATTTGTTAAAACCTTAAAAACTGATATTTTTATAGCCCAAGTATATGTAGATGATATAATATTTGGCTCAACTAACTCAAAATTTTTGCAAGATTTTATAACGATAATGGAAAATGAATTTGAAATGAGTTTAGTAGGCCAATTAACTTTCTTTTTAGGGCTACAAATAAAACAGACTAGTGAGGGTACTTTTGTCTATCAACAAAAATACACTAAAGAACTACTTAAAAATTTTGGAATGGATAGTGCAAAAGAAATTAAAACACCTATGGCTACCAATCAAACTGTAGATAGTGACCCAAATGGCAAACCTGTTGACCTTAAATATTATAGAGGTGCTATAGGTAGCTTACTTTACCTGACTGCAAGTCGACCTGACATTCTCTTTGCAGTTAGTATGTGTGCTAGGTATCAAACATGTGCTAAAGAGTCACATCTAACCCTAGTTAAAAGAATATTTAGGTACCTTAAAGGGACAGAAAGTTTAAGAATTTGGTATCCTAGAACATTTCAATTTGAACTTATTGGACTTTCTGACTCAGATTATGCTGGCTGTAAATTAGATAGGAAAAGTACCAGTGGTGGATGCCAACTTCTAGGGCCCTCACTAGTTAGTTGGTTCAGTAGAAAACAGCACTGCGTTGCCCTATCCACCACTGAAGCTGAGTACATAGCCATGGGTGAGTGTGTAGCCTAATTACTTTGGATGATGCATACGTTAAAAGACTTTAACTTAGATTTTAAGAAAGTCAAAATCTTTATAGATAATCTAAGTTCAATTAATCTAACCAAAAACCCAGTCCACCACTGTAGGACCAAACATATAGAAATTAAACATCATTTTGTCAGAGACCATGTTAATAAAGGAGAAATTGAACTTAACCATGTTGAATCTAAGGCTAACCTAGCTGATATATTTACTAAACCACTCCCTGAATCTATATTTAGTAACTTAAGAAGGTTAATAGGAATGTGTGTTATAGACTAGAACTGACCTGATCACACTTACTTCTTTTGAACAATCAGCTCGCATATTCTGTTTGGCCATTAGCTTAATTACTTTGATTCTTGGTTTAATTGGCTTAATTTTAGTATTTCAAAGTAGCATTAAAAAAAAATGTGGACTTAGCCTAAGTTTGACCCTAAAACTACATGAACCTATAGATTTAGGTAGCCGCATCTCACAAAACACATTAAGGATAACTTGTTTGTGCTTGCAAAACATAGAACGGTTGTGAGATACATAGGACTTTGCCTGGACTTCAGAATGCTTAAATCTGTGCATCGCAGTAAGTTTGGGCGTAAAATACCCATATTACAGTGATCAAGTCAAGTAGTCGTGAGTTAAAATCTGAGCTAGACATTATTACTTGACTTGACTAACCCAGTGAACACTACTATCATCTAGATAGTTAGCTAGTAATTAAGGTTAGACACCTAAAAAGGGCTAAAATTCTTACTTGGTTCAAGGAGAGCATAAGTTAAAATCTTTCTCTTTTTGTGCTCTTTCGAATATGTTAGTTAAAAAAAAATTATATTGAAAGTTTTTCCTCAAATTAATCCTGAAAATATTCTAAACGATCTTTTGAAAAGAAAATTTTGGAGAAATCTTCTCATTTTCATTAATTCGCTTTGAGATATTCTTTATTGGTTTGGAAAAGATTAATATTTTGAAGGAAGTTTTTTTGAAAATGGTGTTAGAAAAGTCATTTCTAAATTTACACCTAGTCATTTTCTTTATGCTCTCAGATTGTTTGTGTTAAATTAAGAACTTGACTTCCCCCTCTGAATCAGTTCAGAAACTTAGTATGCTTGTTAAGCATTTTTTCATCCCCAAATACTTAAAGTTTTTTTTGGCTGGCATATTACTTGAATGCTTGGTTTATTTCTGATGCTTGCGCACTTATTATTTCTTTGTTTTGATGAATGCCAAAGGGGGAGGGTTTAAGGGTTAAGTTAGAAGTTAAAGTTTTTAGAAATTAAAATCTTAAAGAAATTAAAAATTCCAGATCTTAGAGCATGTCATTTGCATATTCTTTTTGGACTCATTGCTTTATCTGGTATGTTCTAACTTTAACCCAGGTTGTCATTGCATCAAAAAGGGGGAGATTGTTGATGCAATTTACACTAATAGTTAAACTTGGGTTTTGATGAATGACAAATAGGTTAAAGTTAGGCTTGCTTTTGGTTTTAACCTCTTTACTAAGTGTGCAGGGTTGAAAGACTTAGGACCTGACACCAGGCTGAAGTCCAGGGTGGTTGAGTCCTGGCAGGAAGTCCAGTTGGGTTTGTGGGGCCTGACAATTGGCTGAAGCCCAAGTTGGTTGAAACTTGACAACAAGACCAGGGTGGTTGAGCCCTGGCAGGAAGACCTGGTGGGTTAAGAAGTTGAGTAGAGCTGCACGAGGTAAGTAAGGTAAGTCACTGGAGGAGAGAACCAGTGAGGATGGGTCCTATTTTCGGACTGTAGGCGCGGTCCAACTTAGGCCCATTTTGGTGACCTCGATTGAGTCCTGGTTAGATCCTTATCCAAGATTGGACGGGGTCTAATTAACTCTAAATTCATTAACTCTATTTTACAGGATTTATTTGATATGTGAACTAATTAGATTTTGTAGGTTAATTTTATAAATTTATTCCTCATCTAAAGCCTCGGTGGAGGATAAATTTTAATTTAAATTATTCGTATTTCTTATTTTTTTTTTGGAGAATAAAATTATTCCTACTAATGATAAAACTTATTGTTATTTTCTAATTATTCCTATTAATGCTTAAAATTCTCACGTGAAGCCTAGCTAGAAGGATAAAATCTCTTTTTAAATTGTATTTTGAATTATTTTTTCAAAAAAACAAAAAACCTTGGTGAGGTAAGAGGATAAAACCTCGTGGTTAACTTTTCAGATTAAATTTTATTTAAATTATTTAAGTGAAGCAAAGATAGAAACGTTATCTTGTTTGAATTATTTCTTCTTACTGATGGATAAAATTTGAGCTGAGAAGATCATGCATCGAGGCACTATAAAAGGAAGCAAGCAAGCCCTCTAAGAAGGAGGAAAATTTTTTCTGGTTCAAGCTTTGGCACTCTCTTGCTTCCACGCTCCTCTGCTGCGGTTTGTGCTTTGACTCGACGCTGTCCGACCGCTGCCGGAAGATCGCTCCCAACACCCAAGCTGCTTCAGATAAATCTAAGTGTTGGATAACATAATTTTTGTTCTGTCTGCACTTAAATTATTAAAAGGGGAAGTGTAGGGTTGTTACACTTCCACCTAATCTTGTATTCGAATCACTCTACCGAGTGTTTGCCGGTAGAGGTTTTTAGTGGATTGCCCACAGGAAATGCTCAAGGAGCCTGGGTCATCGAGTAGGAGTCGCCGAAGGCTCCGAACGAAGTAAAACTCCTCGTGTAATTTTTTATTATTTTTCGCTTTCGCTTTTCGTTTTAATTTTTCCGCTGTGCACGTTTTTCAAAGCATCGTACAATTTTCTATCGACTCTGATTCTATAACGAAGATTTTAAAAGTCACGTGATTCACGCCCCCCTCTCACGTGCATCGGTTCTACAGCACCGTCCACCACAGTGGTGACGATTTGGTAATGGTAATGGTAATAGTAATGGTTTTGGATGCTCCGTGAATGTTAATTGTTAATCGGGCTGGGATATGATTCTAAGATCTGTGATGCTATATCTATTTTGTTTTTGGTTTTTGAAACTCTGCCATGAGTCTCAATCATGGAATCTGAATTGGTGTTGGTTATTAGTTGTTCTTGGATTTAATCGCAGTTCTATTTGTTGGTGCAGAAAGCACCAAAGTCATACCTGTGTTTTGATAATGGCAACATGGTTCAAAAGTTATGTCTTACTTGTTATCTAACAAGTTACTCAAGTGTGCAGAGACAAAGACCTAGCAAAGGACTGCTAGGCACTGGCGATGGAATGTCAGTGTAAGAAGCCCTAGAGAAGGACTGCTAGGCTCCAGGCGAAGGACAGCTTGGGACTGAAGCCCTAGCGAAGGATTGCTAGGCACCGGGCGAAGGACAGCTCGGCATCCAAGACCTGGCGAAGGACCACGAGGCAAAAGTCCAACCAAAGGAACGGTTGGCATTAGGTAAATTCTCCCAAGAGGAGTAGGTGAGGACGCGTTCCTCGTCGAGTGAACAGTAGGCGTCGGTTAGACCTAGGGTTCCATTTTGGAAGACCCAAAGTCAGAACCAAGACAGCTAAGGCTGTATAAAACGAACAAACTAATGCTTTATATTGTTTTCGGACTAACCCTGGATGCAGAACCAAAGGAACGTGTGTCTGCAGCTCAGAGAGCCTCAAAGGAGTGAGGCAGCAGCTGAGAAGGGCGCCCTGAGTGTCCAGGGCACCCCCAAGGTGAACATGAAACAAATGAAGCAAAAAGGAGCTTCGGCTGACTACTGGCCGGGGCGCCCTCAGCAGCCGGGGCGCCCTCAGCAGCCAGGGCGCCCCCAGCAGCCAGGGCGCCCTCAGCAGCCAAGGCGCCCTCAGCAGCCAGGGCGCCCCCAGCAGCCAAGGCGCCCCGCGCCTATGCCAGCGAAGCCAATTACACCTATCCAGCCGAGAAGCCCGCGCTGAAGGAGTCAAGCAGGGCGCCCCTGCATCCAAGGCGCCCCCAGTGTCAAACCTCATCCCTATTCGAGTGGGATAGAGGTTGACCGAGAGAATCTCGGATCACGTGACACGTGGGGGGGCGCCCCCGACGTCCAGGGCGCCGCCGACGTCCAGGGTGCCCCGAGGTGCTATAAATAGCACCCAACGCCCAGGCTTCCGACAACAACTCCAACACAACGCTTCTATGCTCTTCTGCTCTCGCGCCTTGCTCCGGAAACTGCCCAACTCGAGCCGACGACGTCCCGCTGCTCCGGAAAAGGTCAACCCACAATCGGACGTCGGTAAAAGAAGAGCCTTTTTAATTATTTAGTTTACTGTGCTGAATTTGTAAATCAATCATTGTAAACTATTATTGCGCCTCATATAGAATTGCCCAAAGTAAACGGTCAACGACCGTAGGCCTTGGAGTAGGAGTCGACCCAGGCTCCGAACCAAGTAAAATCGATCGTGTCTCTGTGTGATTTTGTTTTCATAATTTCCGCTGCGTACTTGCTCTAAGATTTTCCGAAAAATGATTTCCGATATTCACCCCCCTCTATCGGTTCTCTCGATCCAACAAGTGGTATCAGAGCGGGGAAGTTCAAACTTTGTGCAACCACCAGTTTGAAATTTTTTCAGATTTTTTTTTTATCTTTTTTTTGAATTTCTACTAAAGTTTTCGTTCAAATTTTTTCGATAGTCGAGGTTGGTGCAACACCCCTCGATATTTTATTTATCCCGCACTACTAATCCAAGACCAAGTCTTGGAAATTCTTTTTGTTAGTTTTTTTTTTCAGACTAAATGGCCATGCAAGAAGGATTTAGCACCGCCAGACATCCACTTCTCAGTGGAGAAGACTTTTCTTACTGGAAAAGTCGAATGGAGGTCAACCTTAAAACTCAGGTGGACATGTGGATCATCATCCAGTCCGGACTGGAGATCCCCAAAAACGTCGAAGGAGTACCGCAGACCTACTCAGAATGGGACAACGCCCTGAAGCGTAAAATTGAAGCCGATGCAAAGGCGACCCAGACTCTCCAATGCGGATTGGCAAAAGAGGAGCTGAACCGGGTAGGCCCCTTCAACAGTGCTAAGGAGTTGTGGGCAAAATTGATCGAGCTGCACGAAGGAACATCAGATACTCGGATCAGTAAGAGGGATCTGCTCCTGAAACAAATTATACACCATCAAGATGGCCGACAACGAAACAGTAGCCCAGCTCCACGCACGAATCCAAGAATTAATGAACGGTCTTCACACTATAGGTCACAAGGTCGAAAACTGTGACCTAATAAGGTATGCTCTAAACGCCTTCCCTAGGAACACCTTGTGGGCATCTATGGTAGATGCATACAAGGTCTCAAGGGATCTTTCTAAAATAAAATTAGACGAATTATTTTTCGAATTAGAACTGCACGAACAAACTAACTCCAATATGGTCGAGAAAGGGATTGCCTTCATTGCAGGTCAAACTGGAAGGTCAGCAAAGAAGAAACCTCAAACTGAACCTGAGTCTAACTCATAGTCAGACACAGAAGATGAAGAAGGAGATCGACCAAAGCTGGTTCGACTAGCCCGAAACTACTACAAGGAGCTGAAGAACTGAACCAACAAACGGAAAGTCAGCCGAAGAAAGGACGAACCAGCTGAACCCGCGAAGGACAAAAACAAGCCCAACGTAACCTGCTACGAGTGCAAGAAGAAGGATCACTACAAGACGGAGTGTCCAAACCTAAAAGAGACCAAAAAGACAAGGAGAAAGAAAGCACTGCAAACAACCTGGGACGAATCTTCCTCAGAAGAAGAAGAAGAAGCACCCCAGTCAAACCTACTAGCCCTGACCGCCTCAGAAGAAGTCGAGACCGAGTCAGAATCAGAACAGGACGACGACAAACTAACCTTCTCAGAGGATGGCGAAATCAAGGTAAGTGGTTTCAATAGAAGTCAATTAAACGATTTAATTTCATATCTCTCTCGAGACTTGGCGAAAGCCAAACTCCGAGTCGAATCCCTCTGACAGGAAGTAAAACTCCTGAAAGAGGGAGCTGACTCTAAACCTCAACCGAGAAAGTTCTAGAAGGAACTCCTACTCAAGTCGAAAAACTTGAGAAAGAGAACTCCTCCCTGAAAACTCAGGTTAAGAATCTTAGATCAGCTTTAGAACGATTTACCTCTGGTTCCAAGGGTCTAGACATGATTCTTGGAAAACAGAAGTCCGTTCTAAATCGATCCGGACTTGGTTATAGAACCAAATCCCGACAAAGATCTTACCTTACTATACTGAATCAGTCCAGAGGTAAAATTCAGGCATGGGTACCCAAACTGTGCCTGAACAAACCTACTGGATCAAATCAGTATTGGATCCCCAATGACAAGATTCACATCTTGCCTAATCATTACCGTGGCTTTAGTCCAGGGGGAGCCAAACTGAAAACTATATTTATTGTTAGATAAACGTTAATATTTGCTTGCAATATGATTGCTTGATTGTTTGTTTAATTTCTGCAATTTACTATGCTTAAAATTAGAAATGGTTAGTATAAGGACTGAACAAACTTAACTGAAACTTGAAAACATAGTATTGGGTGGAGGTGAGATGATAGTACGTTAGGGAAATCAATTCTAATAAGATCAAGTTTACTTGATCTCTTTAGACTGGTGAAACTAGCCGAAGCTACCGATCCAAAATCCAAACTAGTTAGACCAGAACTTTTTCAAAAATTGATTTTGAAAATGAAATTTAATTAAACGGATTTGTCAAGGAAAGGGTTGATGATCCAATAAGGCTACGGCCAAAGAAGGCCTAGTGCCACGCCAAGACCTGGAAGCCAATTTTTGAATTTCAAATTCAAATTACTTTTTGTCAAATTCAAATCTAACACAATTTTCAGTCAAGCATAGATTCAAACATTTCCTTTCAAAATAAACTTAACTGTTTTCAAAAATTAATTAAGATTTTCAAAATAAATCATGGTTTTCAAAAATTCTTTTATCAAAACCTGTCTCACAAAACCTATAAGGCTAACGTGATTGAGAACCCTAGACTGGGTGAGACAGCAAACATAATGAAGACTTATTCAATATCTGCATTTTGTTTAACATTTAGTTTAGGACGGTATTGAAATAATGCAGGTCAAACCTTTGTCAAAATAGTCAAACTATGGTCAAAGAAGTCAAACTACGGTCAAAGCAGTCAAACCACGGTCAGTGTAGACAAACCTTGGTCAAAACACTCAAATCGGGTCAAATCAGGTCAAACACACTCCTCTAGGGTCAAGAACCAGTCCTTAGGGCGCCCAATCCCTTGCGGGCGCCCCGAGGCTGTGGTCAAAAGTTGTCATCTGCCACTGCATGCTGTCCAGGGTGCCCTAGTTCTCCCAGGCGCCCTCGTATAGTCCTTCAATGGCAGAAAGCTGCCTAAAGGCAGCAGAAGCCCTGGCCAGGGTGCCCTCGTCAGGCGGGGCGCCCTCGCCAGACAGGGCGCCCTCCCGATAAAGGGCGCCCGAAACTGCCCTATAAAAGGGGTTCCATGCCCCTTCTTCTCTTCACACTCAAACCACTCCTTCTCCTAAACTCTCTACTTTCCAAGAGATCTTGCAACCCTTTCAAGCTCTCATCTTCAACAATGCCTCCCCGAGCAGCCCGGTATAATTTTTAATTAAGTTAATTTCTTTTCAATTTTTTTGTTAAATGCATACTTTCTTATTCCTTCTCTTAGAAGACGCCGACCAAACCAGGCAGAACCCGGTACCCAACCTAGTCCTGATCCTAGGTTTCCGAATTTAGAATTGTGTAATAAGTTCGCTCGTACCACCTATAAACCTATCAAGACGAGCTACTTGAATAGACAATTTTTCACCCAATCCTGTCCCTTAGCAATGAACATCATAAACTTTTACCAACTTGACAATCTCGTATTCTGCACCCATCCAATCAATGCTTCCTTATGTGCAGAATTTTACAATAACATAATTAGACAGGATAGTCTCATGTTCTCCACCACTGTTCAGGGAATTCCTGATAGATGTGTATACTGAAAGACATGCTTCTTTTATATATATGAACATCTTTATTTTGAAAAGAGAATCACAACTACACTAGATGTCTGTTTATATTAGTACATGCATGAAGTCCAATTACTTTGCATTGTAGATAACATGGTGTGTGGTATCACACGGAAGATCATGTTATCAGTTCCTTGCTTAGTATAAATAGAGGCCCACAACCGAGATGGAATTGGACAACCCATCGGAATGGTTGTAGTGTAATTAGGTGTGGTTGGTCTTGACCATAGGATTACACTAGTGTGCTTTGAGTACATTGAGCAGGACCAAAACACGAGGCTATCTAATTTGTACTGACTCGATAATTGGATAGGACCTCAGACTTTATTATGGAGTACGATCCCTTAATCCCGATATAATAACGGGCATATATTATTAACTATTATTTCTTTAATTTACCAATGGGCGAGATCTATTCTGTTAGATCGATAGTCCCGGTAAGTTGGGAGATAATATTAATAATATGATGTGTCGTTGATTATTGACGGAATCCGTGTCCTGGTGAGTCGGGTTGATGATGCCCCCTTGATGAGCTCGAACGGTTCATCATGCTAAACCCTGCAGGTGGATTTGATCCGGTATGATGATAAGGTCGAGTGGTACTAGTCAATGATCCAGAAGTTAATTAATTTAAATTGTCAGTAATTTAATTAATTAACGAGCATTCGAAATCTTAAACACGGGGGGATGGACGACTTGTAATAAGTGGAGCCCATATGTAAATATGGGGGTTGGTGAGGTAATTCAATGAGAGCCCTTTAGTGGAATGGATCCTCATTAATGGACCGGGTCCTTTAGCAGGCCAAGATCCAACTCTTCCTCATGGTCCCTATCGTAGCCCTATATATACCTCATGGTGGTATCAAACCAAGTTGATAATTAATCCAATAGATCAAACCCTAAATTTTTCCTCTCCTTATCTACTCTCTCTCTCCTTCGCGGTTTGAAAAAAAAAACGCAGGCAATTAATCCATGCATTGCATTGCTTCAACGCAGGGAATTAAAATTATTTTAATCCAAGGCATGGTTTCCAAGGCAATTAAAATTGCCTTGGGCGTTTCTTGCCGTGACATGGAAATTAGTTTAATCCATGCGTTGCAAACGCAGGCAATTAATCCATGCGTTTCTTGCCGTGAGCCCGTGTGTCTCCAAGGCAAATAAATTGCCGGCTGCTGTGAGCCGAAAAAAGATAGAGAGAAAAAAAAAGGTGATCTTCTCCACGGCGGCAGAAAAACAATTTTTTGCTCACAGCGGCATCTTCTCCACGGGAGCAAAGTTTTGCTCAAGGTAGCCAAGTTGCTCTCACGTAACTTGGCTTAAGGTAGCAGCCACAACTTTGCTTAAGGCTTCTGAGGAGTAGCTGTGGAGAAGAAGAGTTGCTTGGCCACCGACGGTGAAGGAGAGGAGAAGTTGGGTTTGAGTTTTGGATTATCTTCATCCTAGGAGCAGCTGGCGGCATCCCTTTGGTAAGGGATTGGTTGGCGCAAGGAAAAGGGATCAACTTAGTGATCACGGTTCTTGGTAGATCGTCGCCCACACGACGTCCAAGAGGGGAGGGTCATACGGTAGAAGATCGTAAGGTAACGGAAGGTATATTCTTCCTCGGCTCCTTTCGTTACGTTATTTTGTGGCTTATATAATTGCCTCATCATTTCATATTTGTTATTTAATTATTTTGATTACGAATCATAGTCAATAATTATTTAACTGGACCCCGACCATAAACACAAAAGCCGGCGATCAACTCGTCGCCTTTTCCGCGGTCGAACGGTCGAGCAAATTGCAAAACCAATTTTGGTAATTGGCTAAGTTGCAATTTGAATCGTTCGATACGGCATGAGATGGTCGATGGGAAACGACTCTCTCTTCAGATTAAATTTTTTTTAATCCGTAGGCATAGAGAGGTCTCTCTGATCGACCAGGTATCCGCTTAAGAAACCCACCAAGCAATACCCAACAATTCCCTTAACTATCACACCAACATTACTCAACCGATTTCTAGGACTACCACTCTCGCAGTCCACGTTCTGTTGTTACCCTCCTAGGGAGCCTCCCTTTGATGCTCCCTACTCTCACATTACCTTAGATACATTACACTCATACTTCATTAGGTGACCCCTGGCCAGACGGTTTCAGTCTGTCGAACTAGAGGTCTAGGACTACGCTCTATATAGGGTTATAGTCCGATGTATTCTGCCATTATCCACCAGGGACGTCACCACCATGCGACCATTCCACGCCTTTCTCCTGTACGCCTTGATTCACCAGCTAGACATCTACATAGGACTTCACATGTTTCATGCTATCCTACATGCATCCAGTGTTACCACGCAAGGGCGGGTACGCACACCCTACTGCCACATCATCACGTCTATATTACATAACCATGGTAGAAACATTACCGAGGGAGAGATGACCGCTTTGACCGATTACAATGAAATAGGCTATAGAAACTTTGCCCTAGCCGGTATAGAGGTGTCCGGTACCGGGGTCTTGTCCTGGAGACGTCAGAGAGCAGCTCCCTAGATCGACTCAGACGAGGAGGTTGAGGTCGACATCGGGGATCTAGCAGCAGCAGCCCGAGCACACATAGACGAGCCTTCACCACCGACCCTCGACCAACGCCTCACACAGATACAGACGGAGATCCACAGTCTCCGAGAGGAGGTCGAGGCCTATCACATCGAGCAGATGGACGCTCGTAGAGCCGATCGAGAAGTGGCTGATGCACGATACATTGAGATGATGGCACGATTCGATTCATGGCAGCCGGGCCATCTGATCATCCCGGTCCCTCGTCCTAGATTTGCTTAGCATTGTACCAATAACGATCTAACCGCCCCTACTCAATAGGGTTGACTTATGTTTGACTGTATTGACTTTTATATGTTGACTAGCTTATGAGTACTTGTTTTCTTCTATTCAGCAGTTAGGATTGTGCTCTGTAGAATAGATTAACTCTACTGTTATTTTTTATTTTTTTTAATTTTAAAAATCAGTTTCTAAAAATAGAATTTTGAAAAACTGTTGTTTTTAAAATCAGTTTTAAAAAATCTTTTCAGACTTAGTTTTTTTCAAAACTACTCCCTTTCAAAACTAGGGCTTTCTCGCAAATGAACTTAGTCTAGGCTCTAACCCTAGAACTGCATGCACCTATAGACTTAGAAGCCAGCATCTCACAAGCACTTTAGGATACTTTTGATTGATAATCTAGAAAGGGTTGAGATGCTTAGGTCTTTGCCTTAATTCAAGATGCTTTAAGTCAGTGCATCTGCAGTAATTGGAGCACTAAATACAACTTTTACAGCAATCAAGTTAAGTGTCAAGTTTAGACAATCTAACTTGAATAGAAACACTTAACTTGACTAACCCTAGCGAAAACTACTGCTTATAACAGTTAGTAAGTAGCTAAATGGGTTAGACAGGTCCCTACAAGAGAAAGTTAACTGATTTGGTCTAAGTCTTGGTTCAGTACAGCAAAATCATACGAATATTTTTTCTTTATGACAGTCATTTCTTTTATGCAATTTAATTTCTGCTATATCTATCTGTTTTTTGATATATGGCAAAGGGGGAGAGATAGGAAAGGAGAGAGTTCAAATTTTTCAAATTTTTTTTCAAACTCTCAAAATTTTTCTTTTACAAAAAAGTTAGCTATTTTTCAAAGCATTTCAAAACCTTTCTTGAAAGACTTAAGTTTTTTGTTTTAAGAAAATCCTACTACATACTTAAGTTTATTAAGTACTAAGTTTTTATATGTACATTAAGCTTAAATTATTTCAAAATTTACTAAGTACTTAAATTATTTCAAAATTTACTAAGTACTTAAATTGTTTCAAAGTTTACTAAGTGCTTAAGTTTTTCAAATCCTACTAAGTACTTAACTTAAAAATTTTCAAAAACTTTTGAGTACTTTAAACTTAAGGCTTCAAATTTTTGTTAAGTACTCTAAACTCATGCTTTCAAAAATTCCTCTATGAAATTTTAAAACTTAAGTTATCAAAAGATTTCCAAAGTATCTAAACTTAAGTTTTCAAAGTACAAAATCATTCTAAGTAAAGTTTTTTAAACTTAGAACCCCACGAAGTTTTGAAAAATCTAGGGGGAGATTCCTTCCAGGGGGAGGGAACAAAATTTAATATTTTTTTCATGCTTTGATTAATCTTAACTTTTTGAACTAGGGTTGTCATAAATCAAAAAAGGGGAGATTGTTGGTGCAGAAAGCACCAAAGTCATACCTGTGTTTTGATAATGGTAACAGGATTCAAAAGTTAAGTCTTACTTGTTATCTAACAAGTTACTCAAGTGTGCAGAGACAAAGACCTAGCAAAGGACTGCTAGGCACTGGCGAAGGAATGCCAGGGTAAGAAGCCCTAGCGAAGGACTGCTAGGCGCCAGGCGAAGGACAGCTTGGGACCGAAGCCCTAGCGAAGGAATGCTAGGCACCGGGCGAAGGACAGCTCGGCATCCAAGACCTAGCGAAGGACCGCGAGGCAAAAGTCCAACCAAAGGAACAGTTGACATCAGGTAAATTCTCCCGAGAGGAGTAGGTGAGGACGCGTTCCCCGTCGAGGGAACAGTAGGCGTCGGTTCGACCTAGGGTTCCATTTTGGAAGACCCAAAGTCAGAACCAAGACATCTAAGGTTGTACAAAACGAACAAACTACTGCTTTATATTGTTTTCGGACTAACCCTGGATGCAGGACCAAAGGAACATGTGTCTGCAGCTCAGAGAGCCTCAAAGGAGTGAGGCAGCAGCTAAGAAGGGCGCTCTGAGTGTCCAGGGCGCCCCCAACGTGAACATGAATCAAATGAAGCAAAAAGGAGCTTCGGCTGACTACTGGCCGGGGCGCCCTCAGCAGCCAGGGCGCCCCCAGCAACCAGGGCGCCCTCAGCAGCCAGGGCGCCCCCAGCAGCCAAGGCGCCCCGCGCCTACGCCAGCGAAGCCAATTACACCTATCCAGCCGAGAAGCCCGCGCTGAAGGAGTCAAGAAGGGCGCCCCCAGTGTCAAACCTCATCCCTATTCGAGTGGGATAGAGGTTGACCGAGCGAATCTCGGATCACGTGACACTTGGGGGGGGGGCACCCCCGACGTCCAGGGCACCCCGAGGTGCTATAAATAGCACCCAACGCCCAGGATTCCGACAACAACTCCAACACAACGCTTCTATGCTCTTCTGCTCTCGCGCCTTGCTCCGGAAACTGCCCAACTCGAGCCGACGACATTCCGCTGCTCCGGAAAAGGTCAACCCACAATCGGACGTCGGTAAAAGAAGAGCCTTTTTAATTATTTAGTTTACTATGCTGAATTTGTAAATCAATCCTTGTAAACTATTATTGCGCCTCATATAGAATTGCCCAAAGTAAACGGTCAACGACCGTGGGCCTTGGAGTAGGAGTCGACCCAGGCTTCGAACCATGTAAAATCGATCGTGTCTCTGTGTGATTTTGTTTTCATAATTTCCGCTGCGTACTTGCTCTAAGTTTTTCCGAAAAATGATTTTCGATATTCACCCCCCCCCCCCCCCCCCCTCTATCGGTTCTCTCGATCCAACACTATTCTTCTATTGTATTGGTGAATAGTTAGGGTAGAGCTGATCTGCTTGAGTTTTGGGTAACCAATTCTGTTTTGCTTCAATGTCCATTAGATGCACCATTTGAATTTGTATTCTATTTTCTGTTCTTGCCGTGAGGTGTTTAGGACTTGGTTAAATTTCATTTAGAACAATGAATTTGTCGTTTGGATGTGATCTTGGTTTTAGATTTGTGTTTTGGATCCGATTGTTGTTCTACTTTAAAGTCCTTATGTTGATAAGTTGTTGTGAGCTTCCGTAGGAAGTCTGTCCTATTTTATAATATATTATGAATTTAATATTTAAATTTAATTAATTTATTTAACTTTAAATTAAGTTTAACACATTGGCATTTCAACACCACCGGTTTGGATTTACAGAAGAACCCTGAATTAAGGGTTTGATTAGAGTTGGTAAAAATTTAGGGGCTTATTTACAAAATGCAATAGCTCAGAAGAGGGCACCTACATTTCTTCTGCCCGGAGCACATTCTTGCAATCTTCTCCTTCCCCGATCTCGATCTCTGTCCCCCTCCTTCCCTCTGCTCACGCTGGCGTCGGAGGACCAAGCCGGCGCCTCCACCGAGTGTTGGCCTCTCACATCAACTCTACGGGATTATGTAAGGATTGGTTTGAGCTTTGCTTCATCTCCCACCTTGGATCGCCGCGAGCCAAGGTGTGTGTCCAACCCCTAATTCTCCTCTTCTTCACAGTTCCTTTTGTGGGCTTCGTGGAGAGTCGGGGTGGTGAACTGTGAGCACCCGATCTAGACTTGACGGTGATCATCGGATTCTTTGCACCGCCCACCACAGTGGTATCGATTAGGTAATGGTAATGGTTTTGGATGGTCTGTGAATGTTAATTGTTAATCGGGCTAGGATTTGATTCTAAGATCTGTGATGCTATATCTGTTTTGTTTTTGGATTTCGAAACATCTACAGTGAGTCTCAATCTTGGAATCCGAATTGGTGTTGGTTATTAGTTATTCTTGGATTTAATCACAGTTCTATTCTTCTGTTGTATTGGTGAATTATTAGGGTAGAGCTGATTTGCTTGAGTTTTGGGTAGCCAATTCTGTTTTGCTTCAATGTCCATGAGCTGCACCATTTGGATTTGTGTTCTATTTTCTGTTCTTGTCGTGAGGTGTTTAGGTCTTGGTTAAATTTCATTTAGAACAATGGATTTGTCGTTTGGATGTGATCTTGGTTTTAGATTTGTGTTTTGGATCAGATTGTTGTTCTACATTAAAGTCCTTGATGTTGATAAGTTGTTGTGAGCTTCCGTAGGAAGTCCGTCCTATTTTATAATATATTATGAATTTAATATTTAAATTTAATTAATTTATTTAACTTTAAATTAAGTTTAACAAATTGGCATTTCAACACCCCCGGTTTGGATTTACAGAAGAACCCTGAATTAAGGGTCTGATTAGGGTTGGTAAAAATTTAGGGGCTTATTTACAAAATGCAATAGCTCAGAAGAGGGCACCTCCATTTCTTCCGCCCGGAGCACTTTCTTGCGATCTTCTCCTTCCCCGATCACGATCTCTCTCCCCCTCCTTCCCTCTGCTCATGCTGGCGTCGAAGGGCCAAGCGGCGTCTCCACTGAGTGTTGGCGTCTCACATCAACTCTACGGGATTATGTATGGATTGGTTTGAGCTTTGCTTCTTCTCCCACCTTGGATCGCCGCGTGCCAAGGTGTGTGCCCAACCCCTAATTCTCCTCTTCTTCTCAGTTCCTTTTGTGGGCTTCGTGGAGAGTTGGGGTGGTGAACTGTGAGCACCCGATCTGGGCTTGACGGTGATCATCGGATTCCTTGCACCGTCCACCACAGTGGTAACAATTAGGTAATGGTAATGGTTTTGGATGGTCTATGAATGTTAATTGTTAATCGGGCTGAGATTTGATTCTAAGATCTGTGATGCTATATCTGATATGTTTTTGGTTTCTGAAACCTCTATAGTGAGTCTCAATCTTGGAATCTGAATTGGTGTTGGTTAGTTGTTGTTCTTGGATTGAATTGCAGTTCTATTCTTCTGTTGTATTGGTGAATAGTTAGGGTATAGCTGATCTGCTTGAGTTTTGGGTAACCTATTCTCTTTTACTTCAATTTCCATGAGCTGCACCATTTGGATTTGTGTTCTATTTTCTGTTTTTGACGTGTGGTGTTTGATCTTGGTTAAATTTCATTTAGAACAATGGATTTGTCGTTTGGAATTGATCTTGGTTTTGGATCTGTGTTTTAGATCAGATTGTTGTTTTACTTTGACGGCCTTGCTGTTATTAAGTTGCTATGAGCTTCCGTAGGAAGTCTGTCCTATTTTATCATATATTATGAATTTAATATTTAAATTTAATTAATCTATTTAACTTTAAATTATGTTTAACAAATTGGCATTTCAGCACCCCGGTTTGGATTTACAGAAGAACCCTAAATTAATGGTCTCATTAGGGTTGGTAAAAATTTAGGGGCTTATTTATAAAATGCAATAGCTTAGAAGAGGGCACCTGCATTTCTTCCGCCCGGAGCACATTCTTGCGATCTTCTCCTTCCCCGATCTCGACCTCTCTCCCCCTCCTTCCCTCTGCTCACGTTGGCGTCGGAGGACCAAGCCAGCGTCTCCACCGAGTGTTGGTCTCTCACATCAACTCTACGGGATTATGTAAGGATTGGTTTGAGCTTTGCTTCTTCTCCCACCTTGGATTGCCGCGAGCCAAGGTGTGTGCCCAACCCCTAATTCTCCTCTTCTTCTCAGTTCCTTTTGTGGGCTTCATGGAGAGTCGGGGTGGTGAACTGTGAGCACCCGATCTAGGCTTGACGGTGATCATCGGATTCTTTGCACTGTCCACCACAGTAGTAACGATTAGGCAATGGTAATGGTTTTGGATGGTCTGTGAATGTTAATTGTTAATCGGGCTGGGATTTGATTCTAAGATCTGTGATGCAATATCTGTTTTGTTTTTGGTTTTTGAAACCTTTGCAGTGAGTCTCAATCTTTGATTCTGAATTGGTGTTGGTTAGTTGTTGTTCTTAGATTGAATCGCAGTTCTATTCTTCTGTTGTATTAGTGAATAGTTAGGGTAGAGCTGATCTTCTTGAGTTTTGGGTAACCTATTCTGTTTTACTTCAATTTCCATGAGTGTATCATTTGGATTGATGTTCTATTATCTGTTCTTGCCGTGAGGTGTTTAGGTCTTGCTAAATTTCATTTAGAACAATGGATTTGTCATTTGGATGTGGTCTTGGTTTTGGATCTGTGTTTTAGATCAGATTGTTGTTTTACTTTGAAGTCCTTGCTATTATTAAGTTGTTATAAGCTTCCGTAGGAAGTCTGCCCTATTTTCGTCTATTACCTTGAGGAGAGTCTCTTGGACTTCTTTGTGAAGGTAAGGCGAAAAAAAAAATCCAAAAGCATTCTATTTTGACTATTTCATATGCTCTATTTTTCTCTCCGCTATTTCATTTTTACTAGACGAATGTTTTTATCATTAATCCTCTTTATATTATTTCTCTAAATACCTGACTAATTTAGGCATTAAAATAGTTTCGTCAAGAAAATTCATGATGAACTATATTAATTTTTATTACTCTCTATAAAATTCATAGCGTTAAAAAAAACATCTAAGTAGAAAATCTCAATATTATTCTTCTTTATACTGTGGTGGACTTTTAGTGTCACATACCGTGATGAGCACACACTTTTTATTATTGGGTAAATTTTTCTAAACTCCTCACTTATCAAGTCAACTTTGCATGTAATTCTTACCCAAATATTTCTTTACATGCAGTCCCTGATGTAATGTTTGATGAGTATTATTTGAAGAAAATTGAGTATAAAAGTTAGAAAACTGAGTATGACAGTTTGCATCCACCACATCAATAACCCTGTACTCAATTTTTACTCTTTTATACTCAAGTTTCACTCTTTTATACTCAGTTTTCACTGATGTATACTCAATTTTTACCATTTTATACTCAGTTCCATTAAGGAACAAAAACAAATAAAAACTTGTATTGAGAGTGAAGGCAAAGTTTAACTCCCCATTAGGGATTTAAAGCAACTTTACCGTTTATTTTATTTTATTTATTTAATACCCTTACCCGTCGTTTCATTTAATAAAAATTCATTTTATAAAAAAAAATTAATTTAAAAATAAAAATAATTATTTAACTATATTTATTTTTTTCTTTAACAATTTTTTTCCTAATTCTAAATCCGGAGTATAATTTATGTTTAATTATTTCTCTAAATATTTTAACATATATTTTTTATATATTATGAATTTAATATTTAAATTTGATTTTAAATTAATTTTAATTTAATCGTTTCACTTTATTTTATCATATATTATATAATATATTTTATCAACCTTTTCCTGTCCACCTGCAACCTAATCTTGCATCGCCCCCGGGGCTATGGTGCAGTAGTAGGGCGATTAGTCGCTATCTCAGGCATCCTCGGTTCGATTCCCAATTACGGTGTATTTTGCAAAAATTTTTCCTCCAAATGGGGCACGAACCCTGGGATACTGGGCTTCTAGACGCCACCAAGAACGCTTTCCCGATTTACCCAGGCTCA
This sequence comes from Boesenbergia rotunda, assembly GCA_024364735.1. NCBI lineage: Eukaryota > Viridiplantae > Streptophyta > Magnoliopsida > Zingiberales > Zingiberaceae > Boesenbergia > Boesenbergia rotunda. The sequence continues at coordinate 263,139 of JAGFNQ010005325.1, forward strand.
ATTTAAATAAAGTCTGACAGGTCGGTCTCCACTGCCACTTCCTCCAAATGGGTTGTTAAAAATTAAAATAATAATCAGGCTTTTTTGAAACCTATTTTTCTTATCAAGCCAGGCTCAGGCTCAATTTAAAGCCTATAAAGCTTGACAGGCCGACCTGGGCGTGTTAAAATTTCATTATATAAATTCGATAATGTCAAAATATAGTGTTAATGAAGAGGTTTGATACATAGACTCCCGCCTAAGTCAACACTTATCTACACTCTACTAACCATCAAATCACAAATCTGTTTAGATTATACGGCAATTTACCAAAGGGCGTATCCAAAAATTGGTATTTACCAAAAGACGTACCATGATTTCATTGTTACCAAATAACGCACTTATTTTAGTGAACTTCCTCTTATACCCCTCCTGCCAAAGTACTGCATGTCATTCTCATTCTCTTTCTCTTTCTCATTCTTAATAACGAATTCCGAGACATTTGAAAAGATTTTTTCAGATTTTTTATTTTAAAATAATATATTATGGAATCGATAAAAAACATAAGATAAAAATCGAAAAATTATTTCAATTAAAAAATATCTCATCAAACGTGATTTTAAATATATACAGAGATCATTTTAATAATTTAATAATTTTTAAAAATATAAATAAATAATTTTTTTATGTTTGATTAATATAAATTAATATATTTAATAATATTATTAAATATATTAATATATAAAAAAAATAAAAAAAAAAGTTGAAGTTGATTTCAGGCCCACGCTGGGCCTGAAATATTTTATTTCAGGCCTAGCGTGGGCTTGAAATATTTTATTTCAGGCCCAGCGTGGGCTTGAAATATTTTATTTCAGGCCCAGCGTGGGCCTGAAAGGGAAATAACTCAGGGCCTGAAATTAAATGATTTCAGGTTCTGCGTCGAATTGAAATCATGTGTTATGATAGGGTTTTTTACGTAGGTCTAAAATATAAAGAAACATCTCTTTATATTTTTGAAATCACAATAAAATAAAAATCATTGAGAAAGATTATTTTATGAGAGGAATTCTAATTAATATAAAATGACCATTATATTAAAAACGAATTATATATATATATATATATATATATATATATATATATATATATATATATATATATATATATATATATATATATATATATAAAAGAAGAAGTCAAATATTATTTATTATATTAATTTAATATTATATATTATATTAATATATTATATTTTAATAGATTTTGATTGGAGGGCCTGAAGTCATTTGACTTCAGGCCCTCCTTAGGCCTGAAGTCAGATGACTTCAGGCCCTCCTTGAGCCTGAAATCATCTGACTTCAGGCCCTGCGTAAATAATTAATTTAATAAAAATAATTAATTATAAAAAAACTTCTAATGATTATTTTTGGTGTCGAATGTTAAATCCGACACTTTTGACGCGGTCCAGAAAATTTTTCGAGATTTTTCCGAATTGAGTCTAGGGTTTTCAGCCCTACGGGAGGAGCCCAAGGGGTTTTTTTTTTAGGTAAACTCTTAAATTACGAATGGATAAATAATTTATCCCTAGAAATTTGTTAAGTGGATTACAATAAGTTGGAGGATTAAATAGCTAAAACATTTACCCTAAGGGTATATGTAAAATTATTGAAAGTTGAGGGGCCTTTATGTAAAAAGCCCCTCACCTTATATACTGCAGTTTTGGCCGATCCTCTCATCTCCCTCTCTCTGCGTTGCCCTAGCCGGCAGCCAAGCCGATCGCCAGCCCTAAACCGCAGCCAGCACCGACGCGCTCTTCTTCCTCTCCTCTTACTTGTGCCCTAGCCGCAGTTTTCTCCTCTCGCCGCAGTCGAGCACCCGATCCCCTCTTCTTCTCCTCTTCGTCTATGAGACCCTTCGCCGCACGAGCTCCAGTTCCGAGGGATGGTCCATCGCCGGAAATGGTGCCTTGACCTCTCCTCCGCTTCCACAGGTGAGAAGGATTTGGATCTTGGAGATTAAGTTAGGCTTTCCGTTCTTAGATCCCCTCTCCTCGTAGATTTGGATTCGGATTTGTCCATTGGTGAGCCCTAACCGTTCCAAGCAAATTGCAGCTTGTCCCCTTCCTTGCATCGATTTCGAAACAGAGGGTTTACCAAGAAGGGAATTGGGGGAGTCTACTGACACTAGTTTCAGGTAAGAAATTTCTTGATTCTCGAATCTGGATCACTACCGTGATTGTCTATTTTGTGTTAGATCAGTAAGCATTACTGATATATCTGTCAGATTGTAGGATTTAGACTGAGTTTGCTTGCTGGAGATCAAGCTAGAGGGGATTAGAAGTTTGTAATCTATCTTCCCTTTCGTTGCCAAAGTTGGGGAGTTGCTGTGGAGACTAGCCCGGCTCAGGTAATGGTTTTCTATGTTTTATTATATGGAAGGTTGAATTGGGATCCTGCTTGGAAGATTATAGATGAATTACTGAGCTGATATGAGATGTTTTGTCTGATCTTACAGCTGATAAGTGGATTAGTTTTGATGCCTTAAACCTAATGATCGATTGTTGAATTAAATGGTAAAGTTGATAGGAATTGTAGATTCTGTTTAGGTGTAAGTTGTAGCTCAGATTTATAATTACACCATAGGGTGCCGTGAGTAACTTGGAAGCTTGATTCATATGGAGTAGTATAACTCTTAATTGTTTTGTGTGAAAGGGGTTGTCGTGTGCAACTCTGGAGGTTGGAAGTTAATCATGTCTTGGGGTGAGCTTTCGGTTGGATTGAGGGTAGGTTTAATTGGAGATGAAAAACCTAGTAACCTAAACTTGATAATTTAGGGTTCGGAAACCTAACCTGAATTTAATCTTGGTAGATTGGAGCAATTAAGGGCTAGTCATGTAATTAGTATTAATTATATGAAACGGGATAATTAGGACGATCCTAATTAATTGAGATAGCTCGTTTAGCTATAAATTTCATATTATTGTAGCTAAACAATATGTCTTTGATACAGGACATTGATTGAACTTGCCATTTCTGATTATCGGACGGGAGGTTCGTTTGATACGGACATCTACTCTTGGAGGCGGGTACCCTTTGACTTATCTTTTATGATATTGTCATCTTGTTATGCATAGACTGTTATAGATAGCAGTAAGATCATACGCTATCCCTGTTTATTATACCTGATCTGGATACTTGTTATTTATCCCTGGTTATTATGCCTGTTCTGGATACTTGTTGGTTATCCCTGTTTATTATGCCTGTCCTGGATACCTGTGGTTTATCCTTGAGTTACTATGCTGTTAGTTCCATACAGTATCAGGTAGTGTCATATCTATATGTATACTTAGAGATCGTGATGTATCTCCTACCTTTGACCTTGAGGGATCTGTAGTTTTCAGCCAGTATACCTTATAGGTTACCTGTATTTCCTGTTATAGGATTTCAGACTGAGACTTAGTATACTGAGGACTTGGGGAGGGAGGTATGTGTATCTATCATACACCATCCTTGCATTGTTGCATGCCGGCGATCAGCGACTCCCTTGTGGTTGAGCCTAATCGTCTTCCGGCATATGATATGCACACACGACCACTCATGGGTTAGTGGATACCGCTGGGTGTGTGCATTTGCTCTCAGGGGTAGTGGTTTCGGAGCGTGGTAGCAAGCAGGGATCCCTTCTCTACCCATAGACCAGAGAAGATGAGAGAGATATCTCCCCCATATATACATGGGGCGGAGCGATAGCTCCACCAGCATCCTGTCCACTCGGTCACTCAGGAGCAGTGATGGCAGAGTGCGGACAGTGTCACAGCTCTACTCCACTCGGCCGACGCAGTATCGCCTGTCTCGGTGGCTTGACTGGAGTTAGGGGGTGACCATGGCATTGCACCATGTGCATATTTTGCATTGTTTGCTGCACTTGATTTCTGCACTTGATTGACATGCATATACTGGAAACCTGTATACCTTGGTTTATATGTTATACTTGTTCCATAGGGATTTATTTCACCCTCTGCAAGATAGATGGATTCTGGTATGTATCTTTATTCAGTATCTTCAGTATACCCTTTTCTATTGTTCATATGGACTGTATCAGCGTAGACTCCTATTGTTATTATAACATGCTATGCATATCTACTGGGTATTCGCTGAGTTATGGACTCACCCCGTTGCCATACCTTTTATTTCAGGTTGATGCCTGCCAGGAGATCCCTAGCAGCCAGTCCCCAGCTCCAGAGGAGCTCTGCTTGGGTTTTATTTTACGTTGTCTTGCTTGTGGACCCTATGTTATATACTTTGCTTCCGTTGCCATGTTTCGAACATGTATTCATGTTTTTATTCGATGGTATTGTACTTTTGAGTCCTATGTTGGACTTCGTTTGGTTTTGGTTTTGTTCCTGCCCCCTGGCAGCTCAGGTGAGTTCGGATTTTGGCTTTACGGCGTATAATCATTTATGCAGTTCTATATGTGTGGATTGGAGGCCTGAGGCCCTTTAAACTGCGTGGTTGTGCAAATATATATATTGTGTGTGTTATATTATCTGTGTGTGTGTAAATTGTCCGCCGGACAGGGGAGGTGCAGTCCGATTTTTTATTGGCACAGCGGCTCCTGGGTCTCGGGGCGTGACAATTTATTGCGCCTTTTTATTGTAACGACCCGGCCCCTTGGCCCCTTGGGCGGCCCAACTGGCGGCCCACTTGGCGACCCTCGGCCCCTTGGGCGGCCAAATCCATTTGGCAGCCCCTTTGGCGACCCCTTGGGCGGTCGTTACTCACAAGTACTTCCCACCCCTGGCCAGTGGATTTTTGCCTTTCCCAGGATTCGAACTCTAGACCTCCAAGCTAAGTACTAAAGTTTATGAATCCTGGTACCAATTGAGCTATAGCTCAATTGGTACCAGGATTCATAAACTTTAGTACTTAGCTTGGAGGTCTAGAGTTCGAATCCTGGGAAAGGCAAAAATCCACTGGCCAGGGGTGGGAAGTACTTGTGAGTAACGACCGCCCAAGGGGTCGCCAAAGGGGCTGCCAAATGGATTTGGCCGCCCAAGGGGCCGAGGGTCGCCAAGTGGGCCGCCAGTTGGGCGGCCCAAGGGGCCAAGGGGTCGGGTCGTTACATCGAAACTTCTAATGATTAAAAATTATATTGCAATAGGAGTTTTCTAGGTCTATCAGTGGGTTTCGCTCAGGACCCACTGATATTTTTTCAGAAATCCAGATATGAGAGGTCCATCAGTGGGTTTTGCTCAAAACCCACTAATGGACTAAACTACACCTTTTCCTTTGGGAAAAATAATAATTTGAGATTTGGACACCTAAATTATATTCTCCTAACTCTACCCTAACTATTGATAATGTTTTTTCAGAAATCCAGATATGGGAGGTCCATCAGTGGGTTTTGCCCAAAACCCACTGATGGAAGAACTAAATTACACCTATTACTTTGAGAAAATTAATAATTTAATAATTTTTAAAAATATAAATAAATAATTTTTTTATATTTGATTAATATAAATTAATATATTTAATAATATTATTAAATATATTTAATAATATTATTAAATATATTAATATATAAAAAAAATAAAAAAAAGTTGAAGTTGAATTCAGGCCCACGCTAGGCCTGGAATATTTTATTTCAGGCCCAGCGTGGGCCTGAAATAGAAATAACTCAGGGCCTTAAATTAAATGATTTCAGGCCCTGCGTCGAATTGAAATCATGTGTTATGATAGGGTTTTTTACGTAGGTCTAAAATGTAAAGAAACATCTCTTTATATTTTTGAAATCACAATAAAAATCATTGAGAAAGACTACTTTACGAGATGAATTTTAATTAATATAAAATGACCATTATATTAAAAACGAAATATATATATATATATATATATAAAGAAGTCAAATATTATTTATTATATTAATTTAATATTATATATTATATTAATATATTATATTTTAATAGATTTTGATTGGAGGGCTTGAAGTCTAATGACTTCAGGCCCTCCTTAGGCCTGAAGTCAGATGACTTCAGGCCCTCCTTGGGCCTGAAATCATCTGACTTCAGGCCCTGCGTAAATAATTAATTTAATAAAAATAAATAATTATATAAAAAACTTCTAATGATTATTTTTGGTGTCCAATCTTCTAATGATTAAAAATTATATTGCAATAGGAGTTTTCTAGGTCTATCAGTAGGTTTCGCTCAAAACCCACTGATATTTTATCAAAAAATCCAGATATGAGAGGTCCATCAGTGAGTTTTGCTCAAAACTCACTGATGGACTAAACTACACCTATTGCTTTGGGAAAAATAATAATATGAGGTTTGGACACCTAAAATATATTCTTCTAACTCTACCCTAACTATTGATAATGTTTTTTCAGAAATCCAGATATAGGAGGTCCATCAGTGGGTTTTGCTCAAAACCCACTGATGGACTAAACTACACCTATTCCTTTGGGAAAAATAATAATTTAAATTTTTTAATAATATTATTAAATAGTATATTTAATAAATTAATAAATAATATTGATTAATATAAATTAATATATTTAATAATATTATTAAAAATTATTAAATATATTTATTAATATTATTTACCAAAAGATGTAATATTATTAAATATATTAATTTATATTAATCTATATTATTTATTAATTTATTAAATATATTATTTAATAATATTATTTAAAAATTATTAAATTATTAATTTTCCCAAATTAATAGGTGTAGTTTAGTTTTTCCATCAGTGAGTTTTGAGCAAAACCCACTGATGGACCTCCCATATCTGGATTTCTGGAAAAACATTATCAATAGTTAGGGTAGAGTTAGGAGAATGTATTTTAGGTGTCCAAATCTCAAATTATTATTTTTCCCAAAGGAATAGGTGTAGTTTAGTCCATCAGTGGGTTTTGAGCAAAACCCACTGATGGACCTCCCATATCTGGATTTCTGAAAAAAACATTATCAATAGTTAGGGTAGAGTTAGGAGAATGTATTTTAGGTGTCCAAACCTCAAATTATTATTTTTCTCAAAGCAATAGATGTAGTTTAGTCCATCTGTGGGTTTTGAGCAAAACCCACTGATGGACCTCTCACATCTGGATTTTTGAAAAAATATCAGTGAGTTTTGAGCGAAACCCACTGATAGACCTAGAAAACTCCTATTGCAATATAATTTTTAATCATTAGAAGATTGGACACCAAAAATAATCATTAGAAGTTTTTTTTATAATTAATTATTTTTATTAAATTAATTATTTACGCAGGGTCTGAAGTCAGATGACTTCAGGCCCAAGGAGGGCCTGAAGTCATTTGACTTCAGGCCCTCCTTAGGCCTGAAGTCAAATGACTTCAGGCCTTCCAATCAAAATCTATTAAAATATAATATATTAATATAATATATAATATTAAATTAATATAATAAACAATATTACACTTCTTTATATATATATATATATATATATATATATATATATATATAAAATTCGTTTTTAATATAATGATCATTTTATATTAATTAGAATTCCTCTCGTAAAGTAGTCTTTCTCAATGATTTTTATTGTGATTTCAAAAATATAAAGAGATGTTTCTTAACATTTTAGACCTACGTAAAAAACCCTATCATAACATATGATTTCAATTCGACGCAGGGCCTGAAATCATTTAATTTCAGGCCCTGAGTTATTTCTATTTCAGGCCCACGCTGGGCCTGAAATAAAATATTTCAGGCTTAGCGTGGGCCTGAAATCAACTTCAACTTTTTTTTATTTTTTTATATATTAATATATTTTATAATATTATTAAATATATTAATTTATATTAATCAAATATAAAAAAATTATTTATTTATATTTTTAAAAATTATTAAATTATTAATTTTCTCAAAGTAATAGGTGTAATTTAGTTCTTCCATCAGTAGGTTTTGGGCAAAATCCACTGATAGACCTCCCATATCTGGATTTCTAAAAAAACATTATCAATAGTTAGGGTAGAGTTAGGAGAATGTAATTTAGGTGTCCAAACCTCAAATTATTATTGTTCCCAAAGGAATATGTGTAGTTTAGTCCATCAGTGGGTTTTGAGCAAAACCCACTGATGGACCTCTCATATCTGGATTTCTGAAAAAATATCAGTGGGTTTTGAGCGAAACCCACTAATAGACCTAGAAAACTCCTATTGCAATATAATTTTTAATCATTAGAAGTTTGGACACCAAAAATAATCATTAGAAGTTTTTTTATAATTAATTATTTTTATTAAATTAATTATTTACGCAAGACCTGAAGTCAGATGACTTCAGGCTCAAGGAGGGCCTGAAGTCATCTGACTTCAGGCCTAAGGAGGGCCTGAAGTCAACAACCAAAATCTATTAAAATATAATATATTAATATAATATATAATATTAAATTAATATAATAAATAATATTTGACTTTTATATATATATATATATAATTCATTTTTAATATAATGGTCATTTTATATTAATTAGAATTCCTCTCGTAAAGTAGTCTTTCTCAATGATTTTTATTGTGATTTCAAAAATATAAAGAGATGTTTCTTTACATTTTAGACCTACGTAAAAAACCCTATCATAACACATGATTTCAATTCGACGCAGGGCCTGAAATCATTTAATTCAGGCCCTGAGTTATTTCTATTTCAGGCCCACGCTGGGTCTGAAATAAAATATTTCAGGCCCACGCTGGGTCTGAAATTAAATATTTCAGGCCCACGCTTGGCCTGAAATAAAATATTTCAGGCCCAGCGTGGGCCTGAAATCAACTTCAACTTTTTTTATTTTTTATATATTAATATATTTAATAATATTATTAAATATATTAATTTATATTAATCAAATATTAAAAAAATTATTTATTTATATTTTTAAAAATTATTAAATTATTAAAATGATCTCTGTATATATTTGAAATCACATTTGATGAGATATTTTTTTAATTGAAATATTTTTTCAGTTTTTATCTTACGTTTTTTATCCGATTCCATAATATATTATTTTAAAATAAAAAATCTGAAAAAAATCTTTTCAAATGTCTTGGAATTCGTTATTAAGAATGAGAAAGTGAAAAAGAAAGAGAATGACATGCAATACTTTGGCAGGAGGGATATAAAAGGAAGTTCACTAAAATAAGTGCGTTATTTGGTAACATTGAAACCATGGTACGTCTTTTGGTAAATACCAATTTTTGGGTACGCCCTTTGGTAAATTGCCGATTTATTTATGAATTGGCTGGACTTCTTTTCTCACTATCACCTCTCCATTGAAGGACTAGATGGAGAAGAGTGAGAAGCGATTGTATTTGAACGCCGAAGGATGAGAAGCCACAGGAGGAGGACATATCGCCGGAGGAGATTGACCATGATCGATAGCAACGTATGCGTAATGGGGAGATCAAGCACGGGAAACCCTAATATCCCAAATATAACTACAGATTAAATAATACGTCGCACATTTTTATTGCCTCGGAAAACGCAAATTTTGTATCGTTAATCGATCGCAAAATGACAGAATTTAGGGTTTTGGTCTTCCTGTGTGACGGTGTTAGCCACAGAATATTTAATCCAATGTTAAATAGTGATGAGAGACGGATTATATAATCCGTTGCGTGGTTTTATCGCTACGAGAAACCTAAATTTTTGTCATTAATCCATCGCAAAATGGTAGAATTCTGGGTTTTGGACTTCCTGTATGGTAGTCTCAGCGATTGAATTTAGGGTTCGTAGCGATTCGGTTCGCCACAGTATTATATTAAAAAAAATTAAATTATAAATTCATAGGGAAAAAACTTACACTTATTTATGTTATTTATGTATCTCCTAGGATATAGAAGAATCAAAACTCATTTTTCTTATCTTTTTACTCTTTTATCTTATGAAGTGACATTGTTAACAAGTCATTAGCTAGATTTATTTTAATTGTTAATGAAGATAATGTGATAATAATTAAATGAACTACTTATTTATAGAATTTAGAGAATAATGAATACTAAATCGTAGTCATTAAAACAATTTCAAATGATCTTGACCGTTAAAAAAAATATTTACTTTCTCAATCTTATAAAGAAAAATTATAGTTAGTTATTAAATAATTAACTAATACATATTAATATTAATTTTATGTAATCTAGTAGATTTGGATACTCCATCTTCTAAGAAGACATTCAATTCCTCACCAATACAATTCTTTTCATTTATTAAAAATTGTCATCTATAAATTCAAAAAAATATAGTTGAACAAAACTAGCGGGTTGACTTTCAAATTTATTAAAAATATTCATCTATAAATTAAGAAAAAATCAGTTGAACTAAACCATGTTCCATAGTTAATTAGACCATTGAACTGTTTCAGTTAGAGAGATAATTTTATCGGATGTCTTCGTAGACATTCGCGGTTCGATCCCCAGCTACGAAAAATAAATTGTCACACCCCGAGACCCAGGAGCCGCTATTCCAATATAAAATCGGACAGCATCTCCCCTGTCCGGCGGACAATTTACACATACAAACAATATCCAAACACACACGCAGATAATAATTTGGCCTCAGACCTCAAAACCAAGACATAAACTGACCATAACATAAAGTAAAACATACCTGACTGCGGACCGGTCCGACTTATGACAAAACAACCAACACATAATCCATCAGAGGACTCAAAAATACAATACCAAGATAAATGAAATGCGATACAAGTTCCACGACCTAAAACCAATACAAACCACATAATAAAGCCCAACGAAAAGAGAACTACGCGGAAGCACCCATCACTGGAGTCGTAAGGACCTGGGACTGGCAACTGGGGCTCCTCCGGCGACCAATCATCCTGAAAACAAAAATATAGGCAACGGTGGTGAGTCCAAATAAACTCAGCGGATACCAGAAGCATATATGCACAGCAAGCTAAAAATAACAATAAGAATCACACTGATACAGTCTCGAGTATAGGGGATAAAACATCACTAAAACCTAAGAGTGAATACATACCAGGGTCCGTCTATCCCGCAGATAGGTGTAATCAATCCCCTATATAACCTCAAGAATAATACACAATCCAAATGTGTATGTCACCTATAAAGGTATATCAAATATATACAACACTCAAACACAATAAGCACCAACAAAGGTGAAATGCATCTTATACACTCGATGCAAAGATCTGTTCTGTATGCACCTCAGCCGCCACCAGACAGGCGGTCGGGTGAACAGAAAATAGACAAGCCAACCACTCATGGTTGCCTAGAGAAGCCAACCTCTTGTGGCGTACAACATATAAAGCCCAACACTCGTGGTTATGCAAATATGATGCCCAGCACCTGTGGCAATGCAATCACGACGCCTAGCACCTGTGGCGGATGCAATATGTAGCCCAGCACCTGTGGCTATGCAAATATGATGCCCAGCACCTGTGGCAATGCAAACATGACGCCTAGCACCTGTGGCGGATGCAATATGTAGCCCGGCACCTGTGGCTATGCAAATATGATGCCCAACACCTGTGGCAATGCAAACATGACGCCTAGCACCTGTGGCGGATGCAATATATAGCCCAGCACCTGTGGCTATACAAATATGATGCCCAGCACCTGTGGCAATGCAATATGTAACCTCAAACATGACTAGGGATGGGCTCGGACCTCAGGGGAGCCGATGGTCTCTATCATGATCATAGCATCATGCTAATAGCTCAATCAAACATGAAACATGTCTGCACGACGGGCTCAGACCTCAGGGGAGCCGATGGTCTCTATCATGATCATAGCATCATGCTAATAGCTCAATCAAACAAGAAACATGTCTGCGCGACGGGTTCAGACCCTAGGGGGCCGATGATCGCCAGTATACAATCGTACAGAGCCTACAGCTCAGTATGCAACATGAGGGTAGTGCATGCCAACAACTCCCTCCACACTAACCAAGTTGTCAACCACACATCGGTGGGAAAGGTACAGGTCTAACGCATGTATCCAGATCTAACCATTCTACCCTAGGTATCCATGCAAGGTATATCTAGAAATCAATACAACTACAGGTACTAAGTGACCTACCATCATATCTGAGCACATATGAACGCATGGCAAATATCGAGACTGTATATAACTAAACAGGAGTCATCTAAACAACATATATCTGATCATGATACACAAAGGCAGGTACAACGGATAAACTTACTATTATCTATAACAAACTATGCATAGTAGTAAGACAATATCTAAAAAGATAAGTCAGGGGTACCCGCCTCAAAGTAGTAGTCCGTATCCTCTAGGAACCTCCCGTCCAGACGTCCGAATCAAGTCAAGGGCCTGCATCAGTAGGTGTTATTTAGCTACTAATATAAGAATTAAATAGCTAAATCAAAACCTAACTCCACGGTAGATTGAATAATGCAAAACAATCCCTGACTAGACCCACCTAGGTTTGTATTTATCAAACGACTATTTCATCCACAACTGATCTACTACTGTGCCCTTAACAATTCATCCATAACTTGATCAACTCCATGATCTATAGTACAGTTACGCTACACTTCCTTAGACACATACATTTCGATTCTAGCAATAATTTTAGCACCCAAAATATAACATCTGATCAACTCAGCATCACATCTTCAAAATAAAGCCACTAATCCCTACTCATTCCTAGTGCAACCATGACAGATCTCTAAACCAATCCAAAACAAAACACAGGTTCATGTTTAGCAACAAGTCACGGTAGATCCATGGCACACAATCAAAACCAAACACAACTCAACAACATCTCAAACACCAATCATCCGAGACCTAGATATCATCCCAAATCAAAATAAGATCACGGCAGTAACCCCCAAAACAGAACCGATTCGTATCAAGCAAGCAATGATCCGAGTTCACGAAGGCAATCTGAACCAGAATTTCCAATACAACAATCCAACTAAAAACAGGAGTCCTATCCTTACTGAATAATCAGATTACTATCCAAAGCAAAATCCACTTCAACATTCCATTCTTCACCCGGCAAAGAACACCAAAAATCCAACCATGAATCAGAATTGAACTTACCTAAGGGCAGGATCAATCCGGCAGCTTCTCAAGCACCCCGTAGCCGGCTGAAGTGAGGTGAGTATTGAAGGAGCACCCGACACAGAATCTGCCCTTGGTTTTATGCCGCCGACAACTCCCCTTTGCTCCAGATCCGGCAGATCAGCCCAGAGGAGGAAGATCAGTAAATTTCATATCCCAATCCGAGCTATCTCCCACGCCCAATTGAAATTATAGGCGTAGTACTCCATCGTCAGCCCCAAATTCGTTGTGCCTCTTCCCGACGTGAATCACCTGCCCTAGCTTCAATAGAGAGAACCGAGGGGAAGAATAAGAGGGACGAAATCACCGACTTAGGTTTCTCTAGCTGAAGGGGAACCCGGTGACCGTCGGCGTCTTGGTTTGCCGAGCGTGGAGAGGTCGCTTAGCGAGAGGAGAGGCGGCTACGATTGGAATCGGGCGGAGGGGGTGAGGACGAAGGGGTTTTAAGCCAAAGGCATCTCATACAATTTAGCCCCTAAGTTTCATCCCTTCTGAAACTAAGCCCCAATTCCAGTTCTGAAGCCATTTAAACCTTCCAACTTAGGTTATTTCCGACCTAACCCTTAGGTTTAGGTTTAATCACACTTATGCCCTCAAAACTTAAGTTTCAAAGCGATTTAACCTTCTAATTTCAATTTGGGTCTCGAAAACCCTAAATCTTTTTCCGAAAATTTTTTTGGACCGCGTCAAAAAGTGTCGGATTTAACAAATCGGCCTCGGCCGAGCCGGTTACGATTCAGGCTCGACAACCGGGTCAACAAGTAATCGGTTTGTTGACCTGATTATGAGCTCGATCCAGGTCTGGTTCAAATCTAACCCAATGGCAGGTGTTCCGGAAGTGAACGACATGGATGACGGATCACCGAAGCGTAGCCCAAGATAACAGCCACGAGAAGAGAACGTCGGTGCCTGCGAAAGTAACACGAGCGTAAAAAGGGGTGCACCGGAAGGATTTCCAGTGGAGCCCTCTCTGACGCTCAAGTTAGAAATCTCTCTCTTTATAGGAAAGGGAATAGCACAAGTATTTTAGTTTTTGAAAGTTTACCCCCTTTACCTAAGTGCCGAAGTATCTATATACCTGCTGTCTTTCCCCTCCATGTCTCCGCTTTTTCCTCCACATTTAATGGTCATTGGTGATTTGACAACTGTTATCCCCCCATGATGGCTAGTAACGGTCGTCCTAATGATTAAGTCCATCATTATCAGGCATTATAGGCAATAACTATCAGCCGAACCTCCGATTTTGGGGGGAAAGGAAGGCACCCGAAGCTGCGTTATCTTATCTCTGAGCTGTCATTTGGGTTCCACTCTCCCGAGATGGTCTCAGGGTCTTTCCTCCCGACTTGAGCTCGGAGCCTTGTCTCCTGGGCTGAGCTCGGGGTCTCAGCTCCCGGGCTAAGCTTGAGATCGCCCATCCCGGGCTGAACTTGAGAGCCCGGGCTTCTGGCCTGGCCTCGGGATTCTAGCCAGGTCAGCACTGCCACGTAGCTTTCTCATGTCACGTGTCCTCTCCAACTATTCACCCCTATCAACAGGTCTACCATGTAAGCATTATTTTTTTACTTTAACTAGAATGATATTCAAACAATTAAGGGGGCACTTGGTATATATTTGGCAATGGGAATAGTAATTTATTTTGATTGAGGGGTTAATGACAATAGAAACGATTGTTGGATTGATGGCGTCTGATTTAGATACTGGAATAGGTATTATTCTCATTAAATATTGCTTAGTTTGACTTAAATTATAGACTGGGAATCAACTAAAATTCTCATTTTACTCTTATAAATAAAATATAAAAATAATCCCACAGAGTCATGGATAGAACCATTTTATTAAAAAAGCACACTATGATGAGTATTTTTCCTTATACACAACAATTATGTCAATGATTTTGCATAATCAAAACATTTACCATAATATAAACAATACACACAATAATCATCTATTGTTGTGTTCATTATGCAAGATAGTGTTGCCCTGTCCTCCCATCAATGACTTGATTAATAACAAAAGTAGGAAAAGCATAAATGTATTCATCAACTCCAACATTATCACAAGCATACCATTACAAGTAAGTGAGCACAAAATCTTCAACTTCAGAGGAATTCAAACTGAACAATAACTCAACCTTCACACAATATTTACAAATTGCTTGAGCAGCCTTATATTTGTTCTTATCAACAAACTCATACTTATACAACATCTCAAGAACTTGTGGCATTTTTGAGGATTTATCTTGACCCAAAATGACATTGACTAAAGGTGTGAGCTAATAATTTGTATAAATCCCTCAGCCCAATCACTGAGTAACTTGAAGTCAGAATCAACATTTTCCACAGTTGAAGTCTTTGTCCTCTTCAAAGTTTTTTAAACTTTGTCAGCGAATGATTTCTTTTTCTCCTTAGAGTAAGATGTCATTGATGTAACAGAGGTTGTTGATTTGGCTTCAAATCAACTTCAACTCCTATTTCAGCAGGTGATTTGTCATCCGATATGGTCAACTCAGCTCCACATTAGTGATGTTTTGTCCTCCCTATTTTTATTTGATGAATAATATTTCGACAATATGTGAGCATTGCAATTTAATAAAGTACGATAATCTAACAAATCATGAGCATTCCATACATATTCCATAAAGTGCACAATAATCTATGTATTCTATAGTTTATCTACATCACATAATAACTGATATCACCAATAATAAATCAAAACCAAGACTATATAAAACAACCATTCTCAATAACCATCGTCTTCGTATCAAACATATTCATCTTATAATTATCCAAAATTAAATCTAACACAGGCGAATAGAGAGAGATCAAAAGCAATTCACTTAGGAAAAATCATAATTCTAAAAAATTATTCATAACATCCGATATCACATAAACGTTGAAAAAAATAAACAAATTAACTCACAACCAAAAAAATAAACAAACCAACTCACAGTCTTTCGATACAAGTATTGCAATGTGTCTCAAAATAAAAAAAATCCTCTCCTTTCAATGGCAGCTTCGGTTCAGACATGTTTCGGATGAGATAGGAAGGATAAGGGAGAAGGAGAAGAAAGTGTTGAGGCAATCAGCCCAAGAATGATCGGGAAAATCATGGTTTTGATGTGTGTGCCAATAAGTTTAAGGTTAGGGTGTTGTGTTATATTTGATATGTGTGATTGAGTTTGCAGGACTTGGAGAATCACATATAGAGAACATATCCGAGGGACGAGAGCCGAGGGAGGAGAGCTCCAAGGGCAAGCCGGGAAGTGGACTTCAAGGGCACACGTGAAGGGTGGCATGGAGGCAAGCCAAGGAAGGCTTGTGTGTGCATCCAAGAGACGATAGCCAGAGGAAGAAGACTTTAAGGGGCAAGCCAAGGGAGCATACCTAAAGGTATACGTGAAGGAGAGTGTTTGGAGTGATTGTAAGTGAGTTGAGAGGCTGGGCAGTCGACTGGCCAGAGGGCAGTCGACTGCCAAAACTCACAGAAGGTTTTTAGCATTCGACCAGTCGACTGCCCCATGGGCAGTTGACTGGTAACCCCGAAAAATTAGCCGTTGGCTAGCATTTAAAGCTGGACCAGTCGACTGCCCCAGGGGCAGTCGACTGGTGCGGGGCTGGACAGTTTGCAAAGCTGTCTTATTCTCTTATTTAAAGGGGACGTTTGGGCACGAGGGAGATACGGTTCCTTACTGTATCAAAGTGTTGCTAGTGCTCCAACTGATCTACTCTTCCTCTAGCTTTCATCTTGATCTTGTAAAGAGGAAGAAGGCAACCGTGTAAAGGGTTTCTCCACCTTGAAGGAGACATTTCATTGTGGAGGTGGTGTACTCGTGCGGATCCTTGGATTAGTCATCCTTCGGGGTGGATACCAAGTAAAATACTCTTGTTAGCATTGAATCTCTTGTTTTCTATTATATTTTGTATTGTGCTAACCCTATTGTAGAGAAAAATCGAAAAAGCTATTCACCCCCTCTAGCCGAGCCATCGATCCTAACAAGTGGTATCAGAGCGCAAGGACGCCTTCAACGGACTAACCGCCAAGAAGAGCAATCATTGAAATGGCTGGTTCGCATATTCAACCGCCAAAATTCGAGGGAAAATTTTCATGGTGGAAGAAGAGAATGAAGGTATTTTTCAGCACAGACTTTGATATTATGCTAGTCATGGAGAATGGTTTTGAGATTCCTAGGGATCAAGAAAACAAGCTTCTTGAGAAGGTAAGGTGGAGCAAGAAGCAAAAAGACGAACACTTGGCAAATTCAGAAGCCTTGCATCATCTACTTAGTGTGCTTCCTCAACAAGAAGTGACAAGGATTGGAAACTACTCAAGTGCCAAGGACCTATGGGACAAGTTAGTGGAACTTCATGAAGGCACCTCGGAGGCGAAAATGGCGAAAAGAGATCTTCTTCGGTCCCAACTCAATAATATCAAACTTGATAAGGGGGAGAAGGTAACAAGTTTACATGCTAGATTTAAAGAAATTCTTATTGGGCTAACAAGTGTAGGGGAACAATTACCCAACCGAGACATCTTGATGAAAGCCATCAATGTCTTCCCAAGAACATCAACATGGAGCTCGATGGTGGATTCATACTAATCTCCAAGGATCTAGAGAAGACATCTCTAGAAGAATTTTTCTCAACCATAGATCTTCATGAGACTCGAGTTGGAGGAACGATCAAAAAATCATACTACAAGCCAAAGAGTATAGCCCTTGTGGCAAACAAGGGAAAAGGTAAGAAGAAGGAGGTCTTATCATCCGATTCGGAGGAATCGAGTGCCTCCATGGGTAGTGATGCGGAAGCCTACATGGTAAGAAAGGTAAGAAAAGCATTTAAACAATTTTCTACTAACATGTCTCATGGTAGGAAAGAATCTAGGAGCAAACATAAATCAAGAAAGATAATTTGCTACAATTGCCAAGGAGAAGGACACTGATAATTACCATTTTGTTAAACAATTTAGGCTCTTAAATCTATGTTTTGATCCCTTTTTATATGCTTAAGTTTGCATTTACATTAGGTTCCATAAGTTATTGCTATTTTAACTTTGGATGCAAATCTTTGTATATTTGAGATGTATTGACATTAAATTTGAATCTAATTTTGTAGGCTTCGAATGATCATGAACCTAGATCAGATTGGATCAAACTTGAGTTCAGACTTGGCTTCAATCAAGAGGATCAAGAGTTGGATAAATGTGGGTCGTCCAATCAAGAAACGGTGAGATCTGAGCCATCTATCAGCTTCTGATCAATCCGAGCTCAAGATAGAGTTAATCTAGACCACAGATCAAGATCTGGAGTTTTGGTACCAATCAAAAGCCATCTGACCGTTGGATCAAGCTCAAGAGGAGTCTAAGTCATCCATTCAAAAGGCAGGTAGATCTGAGCCATCCATTATAGATCTGATCGATCCAAGCTGAGGAGAAGTAGATCCTGACCATTGATGGAGATCTGGGAAGTTTGGACTCGATCCGAGTTGATCTGACCGTTAGATGAAGCGAGGATGATCACAGTCGTTCAATTTCAAATGGGAATTAATTAAAACAGAAACTTCCCTCTCGAGCTCAGTGTCGCAAGTTCTTCAGTTTCTTCATTGTTTTCTTCGCAGTTTTCTTCTCTGATTGCGCGGCCGCATCCGATCCCAACTTGTTTCAAGGTTTCGAATCATCAAGATTAATTTCTCGAGAAGTTTGCAATTCAATCTCATCTCTGGAAGCTCAAGTGAGGGTTTCGCCGAGAGCTTGCTTCATCCGATTGATCCATGTTTGATCGTCTTCATCGATCGGAGCTATCAAAGTATTCAGAGGGGTTCTCTGAAGTGTTCTGAGGGTTCCTGAGCCACAATCGCAATCCAAATCATCAAGGAGGAAGAGATCGGAGGAGTTTTCAGATCGCGCACCAAGCAGAGCATCAACTGATCGCAGGAGTGGATCTTGCGGATTTCGAGCTAGAGGGTTTCTAGCTCGACTCTTGTGTGACGGCAAGAAGGAGACCTTGGTGAAGTCACTGATCGGATGTTTATTTCCTGCAATCTTAGTTTCTGAATTTTGTTTCTCTGCTTCAGTTGTTTCGTTTCTGAATACTTGTCTCTGATCTGAATTCTTGTATCTGATCGGTCTGTTTGACCGATCAAGACATCATCTGATCGGTCTGTTGACCGATCAGGCAAGCATCCGATTGGTCTGTTGACCGATCAGGCAGTTTTCAGCTACAATTCAATCATGTTTTCTATATTCAGTCTTAATTTTTGAATTCAATTCTATTTCTGCAATTTAGTTAGAGATTCTATGATTTCCTGCATTCAAGTTTAGTTCTTAAGTTTCAATTCCATAGCTTCAAATTGAATTGCTTAGTTTTCAAATAGGTTAAGTTAGTTTTCACAATTTTGTTTCAAACTGCATTAGTTTCCTGCTTTAGCTAAGTTCACTCTGTTTCAACTGTTATTTCACTCATATTCGCAAAAACCCCCATCTTATTTGAAAACCCAAAACATAGAAAACGACAAAATCAAGTTTGGATTAAGCACACTTAACTAGTCCTTGGAAAAATACGACTTAAGGCCCCTATACTACACTTAGATTGTGATTAAGGGTTTTCAACTTATAAATTTAAATTTGAGGCTCATTCGTGACACATTGCTATTGGGCATCATCAAATTTTTGGTGCCGTTGTAGGGAAATATACTAGTTGAGTTTGTTTGATTTGAGCTTGTGCTGAGTTTTATATTTTCTGATACTATTTCATTTGCTTTATCTTTCTATATACATTTGCTGCCATTTTATTTGGTTTATGATCAGGACTGCAAGTGGTGATCTTGTAGAGTTTGATCCTGAGATAGAGAGAACATTCAGAGCTAGGAGAAATCAAGGAAGAGTTTCAGAAATTATTAAAAAAAATTCTATTCATTCAAGCACTCCCATGGCAGAACATCAGAAGACTATGAAGGAGCTTGCAGCACCTGATGATGCTTTTCAGTATTCTTGCATTGCATATCCAGAGTTAGCTAGTGATTTTGAGCTGAAATAAGGCCTTATTCATCTACTACCTAAGTTTCAAGGACAATCAGGAGAGGATCCTAACAGACATTTGCATGAGTTCCATGTAGTGTGCTCCACTATGAAGCCTCAAGGGATTTCTGAAGAAGACATCCAATTAAGGGCATTTTCATTTTCTTTGACTGGAGCAGCTAAAGATTGGTTTTATTATTTGCCTACTAGACATGTTTCAAGTTGGATTGCCATGAAGAAGACATTTTTAGAGAAGTACTTTCCAGCTTCAAGAATAGCTATTATCAAAAAAAGTATTTGTGGTATTCAACAAGTGGTGGGAGAGACCTTGTATGACTATTGGGAGAGATTCAACAAGCTGTGCTCAAGTTGTCCACAACATCAAATAAGAGAGCAGCTTCTTATTCAGTATTTCTATGAAGGTCTACTTCAGACGGATAGAATCATGATTGATGCGGCAGTTGGAGGAGCTTTAGTGAACAAGACCCCCAGATCAAGCTAGAGAATTAATTTCAAACATGGCAGAGAACTCTCAACAATTTGGAAGTAGAGCTCTTTCGACTAGAGGGGTGAATGAAGTTCAAATGGTTACTAATGAACAAAAAGAGATCAAGAGTTCTTTGATGGAGCTTACTTCTTTGGTGAAGCAAATGACATTGAATAATGTGAGCCAAAATCAAAACTTCTCAGTAGCTTCACCTATAAATCAAGTGATGAGGTTGTGTAGCATTTGTTTAAGTCAAGAGCATAATTCAGATTTGTGCCCAAACTTACAACAAGATGAATCATTAGCCGCTTTAACTAGAGGACAATTTCAATCAAGGAATGACCCATATTCATCTACTTACAATCTGGGATGGAGGGATCACCCCAACTTGAAGTATGGAAATTCTTTCTATCAACAAAATGCTTCACAACAGCCCCTACAACAAAATCAGCCTTCTTTCCATAATTTACAGCAACCAAACCAAGGTTTTCAGCAGCAAAATCAGAATTTCCAACAGCCCTACCAACAATTTCAGCAAGGGAATCAACCATTTCAGCCTCAATTCCAACAAAACCAGCAATCTTTTCAACCAATACAGAACTTCCAGCAATCTTTTCATCATTCACAGCCTTCAAATCAAAATTTTTAGCTTGGAAATCAGAGTTTTCAGCCCCAACAATTTCAGCCTTTCAATCAACAATTTCAGCCCCAAAATCAGTATTTTCAGAGCAATAATTTTCAGCAATTTCAACAACCCATTCAACCATTTAATCAACCCCAACAACCTCATTTTCAAAGTTTACAGCCTACTCAAGGTTTTTAGCAATCTAATGTTTCATTTCAAGGTCAACAAGAGTCCCATGCTAATCAAGGAGGTTTTGGGAGCTCTAGTGAGTTCGATCAACAGCAACAAAAGCTAGAGGAGATAATGCAATAAATCATACAACAACAAATTTTACAACAACAAATTCAACAAAATGATGATTCTACTCTTCAAAACATAGAGAGACACATTGAACAACTTGCAAGTGGGATGAATTAAATGCAAGCTCAATGATTGAGTCAATTACCTTCTCAAGCTACTCCTAATCCTAAGGGGAATGTTAGTGCAATAGCTTTGAGGAGTTGGAAAGTTACTTCAAGTCCAAATGTTCAAAGGGCTGATTTTTTTGAAAAAATCTATAGCACCTTGTTTTCCAACTCAGAGCAGCCCTAAAATGGATTCTAAACCGGTTGAATGTGACTCTAGTTTAAGCCTAAGTCCTTCTTCAATTGATCATGTAATCTTGGTGGAAGAACAAGAAGAAATCAGTAAAAGCAGGACACCTACAGCAGCTATACCTACTGAAATTCCTGCTCAAGACTCATTTCCGAAAATTTCAGCTCAAGTGGAGGAACCGAGGGTCCCTTTACCTTTTCCACAGCACCCTGGAGAGGATCATTCTATCATGAGCATGGATATTTTAGAGGAGTTAGTTGATGCATATTTATTTGCTGATAAAGTTTCATTTGTTATTCATAGAGGATATTTTAGCTCAGATGAGGCTGAGGATGCACTAGCTATAGAGGCGGCTGAGTTGAAGGTTGTATCAGATTCACGTTCATTTGGAGATGATTCTATAGGTGTAGGGGATTGCACTGAGTCCCAGGGATCACCTATATTGATTGGCATATTAGGAGATTCAGATGATAGTTATGAAAGTGTAGGGACTTGCATGGTAGGAGCAAGGACCCAAGAATCACATCTTTTGTTGTATGTCCACCAGAACCTGAGTATGAGGTGGAGCCTTTACCTGACCAGGAGGAGACCATAGTTACATCCACTCTTGTAGAACCTTTAGGTATTTTTCAGCACGACAAGGTAAGTATTTCTCCTAATTTTTTAGGAAAACTCATAGAGGTACCTAAGGTTAATTTTATTGGATGTGATGCATTTCTTAATATATTCTATGTAGAGACTGATTGTATTTTATCTCTTTCTTACCCTGCATGCGTGCGGGAGGTATTTCCTTCTCATGGTTTTGCAGGGTGCCATAGGCTTCTTGAGGGGGTGCTCCAACTAAATAACCTACAATCTCCTGGAAGGACTTCCAAAGAGCATATAGTGGGAGGAGTTGAGCTTAATTTGACTCGTAGAAATTCACCCCGAGAGTGGATTTTACTCCTTAATCGTCTCCGACTACCGGAACATACTTATGCGAAGTTGATGAAGGAGGGAGCAGTGCATTATGATATTGATCACGTGAGGATAGCTCTCTCGACCACCCAAACTACCCCACTACCGGGATGAATGCTATGTTGGAACTCGGATGGCTAGAGAGGGGGGGTGAATATAGCCAATCACTTGGACTTCAAAAAACTTAGCAGGTTTCTGCACTTTGAGTTGTTAGTAGCACAGCGGAAGAATGAAAACAGAAAACGCAGAAACAAAACTGAAGACAAACAAGCACAATTAGAAAGATCGCTAACAAGGAGGATTTACAAGGTTCGGGGATAACTTGCCCCTACTCCTTGGCGTGCCCTTAAGGTGGGCGATCCCTTGATCGTCGGCAGATCAAGCCCCGGTTATCACCGGATAAGAAACAACCTCATTCTCGGTGGAGAAACCTCTCCACAGCGTTTCAATCACAGATTCAAGTTTAAGCACAAAGAAACAACAAGAAGGATCTTACTCAAGCACTTAGCAAGGACAAGAACACAGCAAGCTTTCCCGAGCTTCACCCAGCGGCGATCTCACGCAAGAAGCCCCTTCCTCGTGTCTTCCCGCTGTCGGACTCCAAGCTCCTTGTTCTCTCCTTCAAGCACTCATGTAATGGATGGTTGCTTCAAGAATCAGTAGCTTGCTCAAGATGATGAAAGCTTCAGGAACACAGCAAGCTTGTTGTAGAGAACTCAAGGATGCGGCAAGAACTCAAAACTCAGACCATTGCTTCCACGAAGCCTTCTTCTGCTCCATTTCTTTCTCCACTAAGCATCAAGTAACCTCATCTCCAGCAGCCTCCAGCTGCCTCACTGCCAACACCAGCTACCACTGAACCCTCACTGAACATCCTGAGCTCCCTCAGCCAAGCTTCAGTCAGCGGCTTCAGTCCTGCAGCTCCAGCCGTTGCAACCTGAGATGAGAAGCGGGCAAACCTGCTCCAAAGAAAGCCTCCATTGACTTCTCCTTGAGTGTTTGAATCCTCCCCTGTCACCTGCAGCTTAATCAGACTGTTAGAGTAGCAAATCAAACAGCAAATCATATATCAGAAGTAAAGCGCAGATAATCGGATACGTTCAGACGCTCTGATCGCGTCTGACAGTGCATTTTGAATTAAAGTGATCGGTCACCGGACCGATCCAGGGCATGTGGGTCGGTCACCTGACCGATCCACCGCTTTGCTAGGACTCCCAGCACTCGCGACGACACAGGCATGATCGGTCACCAGACCGATCAGTGTGAATCCTGATCGGTCACCAGACCGATCAGTTTGGTCTCTGTCCGATCAGGCCCGAGCCTGATCGGTCCACGTCTGAGTGAACAGTAACTTGGGACATTGAGTCCTAGGTCTTTGATCGGTCACTGGTCCGATCAGGAGCCGAACAGAAGGTTTTCCAAACCTCTCTGTTTGCTCCCTGATCGGTCACCAGACCGATCAGGATCGAAGCAGCAGGGGAACTCAACTCACTGTTCGCTCCCTGATCGGTCACCAGACCGATCAGGAGCAAGGCAGTGAGTGAACTGCCTGCTCCCTGATCGGTCACCGGACCGATCAGGAGCCAAGCAGTGGAGCACCGTCCTGCTCCCTGATCGGTCACCAGACTGATCAGGAGCCACACAGTAGGTTTCCAACCTCACTCTGTGCTCCCTGATCGGTCATCAGTTCGATCAGTCATCGCTGGATCAGTCACCAGACCGATCCACGATGGAGCTGCGTGCCAAACTCCCTGATCGATCACCGGACCGATCCAAGGACCCAAACTTAGCCCTCCAAGCTAAGTTTTCATTCACCTTAGCTCTCCAAGCTAAGGATTTTTCACCTAACTCTCCAAGTTGGGAATTTGCACCTAACCCTCCATGTTAGGACTTTTCACCTAGCCCTCCAAGCTAGGACTTTTCACCCAACCCTTCCAAATTAGGACTTTCCAAACCTAGCCCTCCAAGCTAGGACCTAACCCTCCAAGCCAGGACTTTTTCACCTAATTCTCCAAGATGGGATTTGCACCTAACCCTCCAAGTTAGGACTTTTCACCTAGCCCTCCAAGCTAGGACTTTTCACCCACCTCTTCCGAATTAGGACTTTTCATACACCTAACCCTCCAGGTTAGGATTTTCCAACACCTAGCCCTCCAAGCTAGAATTTTTCATACCGTGCCTGATCCTCGATCAGGACTTAATCATAATCCATGCCACGCCTGATCCCCGATCAGGACTTAATCATAATCAATAATCATCCACCTAAACTAAAATCGTTGTCAACACCAAAATAACAATCAGGGCCAGACTGCATCAACAATCTCCCCCTTTTTGTTGTTTGACAATCCGATTTTATGTTTAGGAATCTCAATCAATTTTCTCAACTTCAGAATCATAGGGGAATCCAGATCCTCTGTAACACCCCAAAATTTCCATTTTTAGTTCTTAAAGTCCTTAGAATTATTTAAAAATGGTTTAGAAATATTCTAGATATTTTTAGGGATTTTTAGAATATTTTTATGGAATTTTCCGAGTCCGTTTAGTATATAAAAAAAAAAAGAGGAAAAACGTTTAGGGGCAGCAGGGGGTTCGAACCCGCGACCAGCAGGAGACCAGGCGCGAGCGCGACCGGCTTGGCTAGGGTATCAAGCACAACAAAAGATGGAGAGAAATATATTTATAGAGTAGTTACGATCCTTTTTATAAAGATAGTATAAATAGATAAGTTAAGAGAGGAAATTGGATTTTTGGTTTCTCTCTTCCTCACCCTAGCCGCGCGACTCCTCTCCCTCTCCTCTCTTGGGCGACGCCGACCAACACCAAGGCCAAGAGGGCCGGCCAAGGTTCTCCTCCGAGAGATATTCCTATATTCGGGATCCCCGCGACGAGAGGAACGCGTATGCGCGAAGAATTCTCCGAGATCTCAAGTTTCTCCCGAGCCCTAGACGTCAATCTTGGTTGTAAGTCCAAGATATCAATGTAAGTACTGCTCACCTGCAGTAAGAGGCGGTTTTTCCACAAGAATTTCCCTTAAAAGTTTTTAAAAGAGATATTTACTTCTTGTTAAGATTTTTGCATGTGATCTTAGTTCATTATATGCTTATATATTTTATTGAGTGCCCTATATGAGGTTAGGGTCCAAGAAAAGCTATGAGAAAAGAAAAGAGAAGATAAAGATAAGAAAAGAAAAGGCCAAGGCCTTAAGAAATCCCCAAAAGTCAAGACTTAGGGATTTTAGCACGCAAGGTGCTCGAGAAAATGCCAAGGCATTTACAGATAAGAAAGAAAAGAAAGAAAAGCTATTTTATTTTCTAAGGCTAGTACCCGGCGTCCAAGGGCGTCGTTAAAGAAATCCAGGTGTCCAATTCCAAGGTCTTGGCCCTGGTAGACCAAGGTCTGCTCTATTAGGATTGGTGGCTCGCTACCCCAACCTTTTAGGGAACGCGCATCAGATGGTACTTACGTCTTCAGTGGATCCAAGTGATTATTATTTTCAAGTATATGCTTTAGCAAAGTTTCTAAAGTTTAAAGAGTTTTCAAAAAGTTAAAGAATAGCTAAAGTTTCAAGTTGAGCCAAGAAAAGTAAATTGAGATTTATTAATGCTTGAGTATGCATGTTTTGAGTTATACATGTTCTTAGTTTTCTTTCAAGCATATAAGTATCTCATATGATTTTCATATTGTTCAAGAAGCATGTTTGCATATTTCGAGATTTTGTGAGCTAGATAGTACTTACTAAGCTTTTTGCTTACTAGTTGCATTTCCTCTTACTGCAGATAAAGGTAAAGGCAAGCAATTCTGAAGGAAGGCGACGAGGCGGTGCTGAGTAAAGTGTGTGTGGTGGCTGATTTTGGAGAGATCCTTAAGACGAGACAATTTAGTTATTTGAATTACAATGTTTTAGTTTATTCAAATTTCAAGTTCTTGCTTTATGGAGTTTAGCGAACATTTAAGCTTTGGATAGTTTTACATGCTCAATTTCTTAGAGTAAAGATTCCATGTCATTTCATTTAGCATACATATCCTTATGATTGCATTGGATGAGTAGAAGTGTGAGTAGTTTGAAATATTGATACTTTGTTAGAGAAATAGATGCATGTGCCAAGATAGTATTAATTTCCCTTTGAATCAAGTTTTTATTGCTTAAGTATGTTTAGAAAAGTTGCTTTCTCATTTGATTATGCCTTAGGGATGTTTCAGAATTTTGTGTGATGAGTATCAATGGCTAGAAGTTAAGTTTGGTACAAACTCTAGCTTAAAGTCTATGTGGATTTTTCATAACTTGCTAAATTCCGCAAAAGTCCAACTTTCAAGTTTATGGATTCGTTTTGATTGGCTAAATTGTTCAGAAAACTGGTATAGAGTATAGAAATGGTGTTGTGTCTTGTTATGGCTTGAATCTATAAGTTTGGTGGCTTTTGGAAACTAAGTTTCGAATCTGAATTTTCAGATTTCAGGCGTCCCAGTCGACTGGTACAGTACCAGTCGACTGATACCCGTAAGCTGAGTTGGGCGAGGCAAGTTTCAATAAGTATGTTCTTACGAGTTTTTGAGAAAGAAAGTGTGACATGGTATCATGCATGACTATTTAACTTAGAATATCATTCTCAGATAGATTAAAAAGAAAAAAAAAAGAATTCCGCATTTTTAGTCGTGCATTAGAAGTCGAGAAGTAGACAAAAGTAACGATCCGTCTAAGGCAGAGAAGGCGGGTAGCTACAGGTGGTATCAGAGCAGTTCCCATTCTCCAGCATCACACACACATCAGCATCAACCTTGCCGTCTTCAAGTAAGAAAGCTTTAAGTTTCAGTTTTTTTTTCTATTGCTCCTTTACTTAATTACAGTATAGAGAAATGCTTAAGTACTTACTCA